>VYZR01116151.1:0-30391 GCA_013400675.1 Oxylabes madagascariensis
CTGTCTCAAAGCAATGAAATAAACCAGCTCCCAGTGACATGAATGAGCCCAGACGGATGTCCGAGAGTCTGACTGTGGGGAACTGGGCAGACACTTATCTGCAATTATTTCTAAGCATTTCTCAGGATACAGGCAATCAAAGGCACTTCTCTCATTCAAAGCACTCACAGTAGTAGGAGTCCAAGGCCACAGAGAACTCCTACACTCACCCTCTCTGACTTTTTGCTTTCCAAGGAGCCTTTCCACTTTAAGCCCTTTTACATATCTTTTTCTAAACCACCCCCCTTCTTTTATTCCCATGCTTGTAATTGCTTTTAGATATCATTTTCTTCAAGCCTCCAGTTTGGAATTAAAAGCAGACAGAAGTGGAGGCAATTTCTGCTCCTGAGAGTAAATACGGCACGAAAGGAGCACATGGAGCCTGCACATCTCTCCATTACATATGAGCCCCCCTCACTCCAGCCTTCTGTTACACCAGTCCTCTGCACTGAGGCCACAGAGGGACCCACAGCAGGCTGCACTGACAGCTGCTTCATCATGTAGCTTTGCACAGGTCCTGAAAAACTCTGCATCCAGGCTTCCCACGAGCAAAATATGAAATCATGGTCTGATCCCTACAAGAAATCAGGTAACTGCAGCACACTGAACTGCAGACCTATACTGGCAGATTTTTAAGGCTGAAAGTTGTAGCTTTGAATACCTGGTTTTTAGAAAATATGTCCTAAAAAACATCTACCAAGGTTTTTGTGTAGGCAAAGGATACCCAAACCCACAACCAACCAGGCCAAGTCACCCTACCAGGTGAGCTGCTCCAGCAGCATCCCTTTTCCTGGGATAGCAATGCCAAGTTTCAGACTAAACAGAAAATTCATCTCCATTTGCTTACTATGATTTGCATGATTATGACTGCTTAGGAGCTGAAAGGGAAGCAAAACTAGAAGGCTTTAAGTGACTTTGTGAAGAGAGAACACAGAAGTCATGTCAGACTGTGGACCTGAGAGCCCAGGGGTGACCAGTGTATTTCCTGACAATGGCATGACCAAAGGCAGACTTTGTGGAGACATAAATGAGTCATCCAGGCCACTGCTGAGCAGAGTGCCAGGCAGCCTTTCATACCAGATTGGCAAAGGGATACTATCTGCACCAAAACTTTTGCCTCTAGGGCTGAGTGACCATCCTTATCCCCACGATAAATCACAGCCCGCACTGGCACACTGTTCGGTTTCAGAAGACGTACCCTCTCAGATTCCATGAAAATTGGATCCCAGTCAGCACTAGGAGAAAGGTTTACTTCTCATGTGCACACACCAGGAAAGCCAAAGCTCTGAGGAAGGATGGAGTCTGGCCCCACAAGCTCTGTTCAGTGCTCAGACCTCGGTGCAGGTGCCCACTCACCTCCAACGTTAGTTTTGTATTTGTTGTAGATCTCGCGTACCCTGCGGTAGCGGAAGGCCAATTTCCTCATCCAGTCCACTCCTTGCACACCCACCGAGGAGCTGTGGTTTGCGTTGCTTCCCGAGCCACTGAAGCCATCCGTGGAGAAGTTGTAGTTGCTGTTCCAGGAAAGCAGATGTGTTAGGTGTGCCACAACAGCAGAACCGCTGCAGCACCTCTGTCAGGGCTGGGGAACACCTCGGAAAGGAGCTGCACCTGGAGAGCAGAGCCTGGCTCCTGAGGGAACGCTGACATCCAGCTACAGCTCCTGCTGGCTCTGAACTCCTGCACTGATACAACTCTTTTCATATCCTCCACTACAAAACTGTCCTTTACTCTTTGGCTGCTCACTCTGCCGTAAGGAACATCCTTCCCACTGACCCCTTCCTCACCCTGCACCAATAAACCCCAGCACAACATCTTCCAAACATAGCATCCATGCCTTTCCATCACAACTGCAGCTCCACAAGCAGCTTCACCAGAAGGACTGCAGAAAGCAAGTCCTGCTTCACCACTTTCCCTGTATTTCTTTCTCCCTGACACAGACCTTTCTCAGACCTTTTCATGAGCCAGTTCAGCTCAGTAAAAAAACCTACCTTCCCCTGTTTGATAGTGGGCACCATGAGCTCTCAGAGGGATGCAAACCACAGGGGGACTTTCAAAGGTCAAGATCAAGGAATTACAGGATGGTTCAGGTTGGATAGGACCTTCAAGCTCATCTCACTCTAAACCCCTGCCACAGGCAGGGACTTCTTCCACTAATCTAATTAGAGTAACTATTAGATTAGGTAACTAATCTAATGCTGTCATCATGAGATCTGAAGTGTTGGTTCTCCATTCCTCACTTGTCATTGAGCACAGAGGCAGCATTCAACAGTAGACAATATAATTCACAATATAATTTCAGAACTCTTGATGCTTTGTAGGTCTTCAAAGAAATATCCCCCAGCAAACAAACACTGCCAGGTTTCGTCCCCTGCACAATGCTGAGCTCCATCCCTTAACCCCATCTGCATTTGAAGTCTTCACAAAACCTGATTACATCAGCAATACATTTCCTGCATTCCTCAGTACAATACCTTAGATCTTGGCCATTGTCATCAGATGCCACATCTTCTATGTGTACCTGGTCACACTCCTGTAAAAGACAAAAAAATACCCAAAATAAAGTCATGTTGTGGTAATCCAGAAACACACTGGCATTTGCAGATTAAAGAAACTGTGATAGAAACCAATCCCTTCACACTTCCCAACAGCAACAAGCCATGCCACACTTCCTCCACAAACCCACAGAACTTTCACTAGCTCCATTTCCCAGTACTGGGTTTTTCTTCCCAGTCCCTAGAGGTCCTTGCCCAGCCTGGGATCTTAAGTACCAGAAAGGATTGAAAAAAGCACATTTCTATGGCATTTTGAGTTGTCTGCAAAAAAAGAACTTCAACATTCACTGAATAGTTTAGACTCAAAGCTCACTGGTCACTTGAAACCCTTCTGTCATTTCAAAAAAGCAAACAAAACAAAACAAAAATACCCCCAAAGCACATTATCTGTCAATGTCAAGCATTGCTATTCCATTTTCTCAACACGGATCAGCAGAGCCACAGCAGTGTGGTGGCACTGCCACGGCTCTAGTGCTTAGTGCAGCTGATTTAACTCACCAACCAACACCTACAGCAGCACATTTGTGGCTGAGCACACAGCTAACCATCCATGAGTCCCCTTCCAGCACAAGTGATTATCTGGCATTTTCATTTGGTTTTTCTTGCTTTTTTCCCTGAAGCAGGGAGGTAACTCATTACTGCCTTTACAAAGTCCACTGCTGCCAGCAGTCACAGCCCCAGTGGAAATATCATTTAAGTCTCTGTTTGCATCAACAAAACCATCTTGTTCTTCCATGATGTGTATCACTGCTACACCTACAACTAACTGGTCCCTGTTCATATTCAACCTTCCTAAGCCTTAAACTAATGCTGTCAATTCTGCAAATTACATTGAGTGGAGTTACATCAGAGACAACACAAAAGAAAAAGGGAGGGTGTTGTGGGTCCTCCATGGGTACAGCCTGCTTGTCTATGCAGCATGTCCTTCAAAGCTGTTCCACAGCCAAAGTCACCTCCTGCATTTTGTCCTTGGTTTAATCACAGCCCTTGAGAACTGACATCCTCAAGACTGCCTCTTCCTCACATCTCTGGTCTCCATTTCAAAAGAGGACCAGTGGAAGCGAAGTGCTCCCCAGTCCAGAAATGCAAATACAGGATGGATCAGACATCACTCTTTTTATCTGTATGGGTTCAAGCAAAAACCCAGCAGAAACTGAGAGAGCTCCTGACACTAGAAGGCTGCAGAATGCCTGTCTCAGTTAAGAGTGCACCCCTGATTTGGCTGTGCTTACAACAAACAATGAGAGGCTCTGAAGCACAGAGCCCTCACAAAGAGTGAGGTGTAATTCTGACGTGGTATCGTGGAGTTCTGCCTTTCAAACACATTTGCCATGTACCTCCAAGTCATTGAAAAACAAGTGAGTGTCAGCAACTTCGAAAATCATCTCCTCCATGGACAGACCAGAGCCAATCACTAGAGTTGGATCCTGGAAAACACAAGAAGAAAATGTAAATGCACTGTGGATCCAGGCAGAAGGGAACTGTCATAAATCTCTCATCAGTTAAACTGCAGAGAGTTTTCCACTGTGTATCAAACCTGGCGTAATTCCAGCTACATTCAATGGTGTGAACTACAATTTCCCTAATATTTTAAACAACTCAATTTAAAAAAAAAAAAACACTTCAGTGCTCCACAGGAGAGACTGATACATTTTCACAGCACATACAAAACATTCCAAAATCTACAATGTATTTTGAAGGAGAAAAACCACTTCTTTTCCCTGTGTGTGAGGACTTCAGTTATTCCCAGTGAGGATGAAACCAGACTGACAGACTTGCATTGTAAGAAGGGACATGTCGGTCATGTCCATGTCCTAGCTCTGTATAAAGCCAAATTTAGTTCTTTCCCTGCCCCAAACTGCCAATAACTTAAAAGTACCATTGTAGAGAGTTAAAAAAAAAACTATTCCTTTTTTGAAGACTAACATTTAATTCTGCATGACCGAAATGGGTTTTCTTCCATGGAAAAGACAGTATTACCTTGCCATATTTTTGAGCATAAGACCCTGTGAGAAGAGAATGGAAGATGATGATGGTCTCATCCAGGTCCCAGAGAAACACCCGCTGCAGAGAGAATAAGAGCAAGTTAGAGCTGAGGTATTCCTGGCACTGAACTGCAATAAAGCAACAAGTTTTAGAGTTAATTTTGTGGTTAGCTGCAGTATGCGTTAACAGGTAGGAACAGCAGTTGCCATCTTAGAGGCTGAACACATTCAACTCTTCAGTTTATTGCAGTGGAGTTTATTTACTGCCACAGAAGTACACACTTAGGCTATGGCTGTTTGGTCAAACTATTTCAAAAGCTTCTCTTGCTTTTATAGTTATAAAAGTAAAGCTTAGAGTGCTAATGAATTTTAGAGCCCTGCTGAGGTAAAGTATACTTCCTGTGATCTGGAGAGCACCAGGTACATGCCCTTGGTGTTTGTCAGAGAAACCTTTGTTATAAACAAGGCAATGGGCTGCCATGAGGAATGGCAGAGTTTTGATACGGAAGGACTTTGACATTGAGAGCTGGGCCAACTTGTGGGGTGGAATAACCCCTCACACTGCTCCAGGCTGAAGGAGCTGGAGGGCAAATTGGACACCAGTACAAGCCAGTAGCGCTCTCTCCCTGTGGATGACTTTCCTGCTGGAGTGTGCCAGCAAGGAGGTGCTGTCTCAACCTATCGGGCATGGCAAGGTTACCCCAGATTGCATCCCTGCTCCCAGAGATCTGTGAGGAAATGAGAGTTGCCAGCAAAATGCTGTTGAGATGGTCAGCAGCCCACAGGAGAGGCTAAGGAAACTGGGATAGCTTATCTCAGTAAAGAGGAGACTAAGGGACATCTAACAGGACACCACAACTAATTGAAAGGGAACTGCAAAGGAGATAGAGACAATTTTTTTGCAGTAGTGGCAGATAGAAAATTGCTAAGGAAGAAGGGGAAATTTGCAGCATGGGAGATTCCAACTGGAGACAGAAAACCTCCTTCCCTGGGTGGATGTGGTAGTGCTGGGACAGATCACAAGGTACAGGATCTCACTGAATAGGTACAGGATCTTCAATCTTGGAGGTTCTCGTGGCTCAGGCAGACAAAGCCACAGCCCCAGTGCTGGGGACAGCCCTGCTCTGAGCATGAGCCTGTAGTGGAGGCACCTGGATGTCTCCTCAATGACACCACTAGGATTCCAAGATGTGTTTAAGTGATGTTTTGGGTTTGAAAGGGACTTTGAAAACCCTCCAGTTCCAACCCCTCTGCCACGGGCAGAGACACCTTCCACTAGACCAGATTGCTCCAAGCCCTGTCCAACCTGGCCTTGGACACTTCCAGGGATGAGGAAGCCACAAACTGCCTGGGCAGCCTGTGTCAGGGCCTCCCCACCCTCACAGGGAAGACATTTTCTCCTAGTATCTAATCTAAACCTATTCTCAATTTGAACTCATGGGGACAGACCTTTTAGTAGGGCCTGTAGTGATAGAACAAGGGGGAACGGTTTTAAACTCAAAGGGAGCAAATTTAGACTAGATGTAAAGACATTTTTTACAATTAAAGTGGTTAGATTGGCACACATTGCCCAGAGAGGTGGTGGATGCCCCATTCCTGAGAACATTCAAGACCAGGTTGGATAGAGCTCTGAGTGACCTGACATCTACTTGAAGATGTCCCTGTTCATTGCAGGGTCATTGGACTGGATAACCCTGAGAGGTCTCTTCAACCCAAACCATTCTATAATCACCTTCCATTTCCATGGGGATGGAAGGAAAAAAAGGGAGGAGAATTTTCACCATCCCACTATTCTGCAATGTTACCTGTAGAAAAGAAGATCACTATTTACCTCCAGTTCACTGTCCTGTGAGGAGGAGGTATCTGCTTTCCTCTTCCCTCTGTTCTTTCCAGGGATGTTTTTTCTTGCTTGCTCATCTAACTCTTTACTTGCTGTTGCTCTTGGCAGCAGAGGACTTGTGGATGCATCTCCTGGAAGAAAGAAATCACACAGCTCTCATCCCCTTGTGTCTCAAAACAAACACCAATACAGCACTGGCCACAAACCCATCTTAGTAAAAGCTAAGATGTTACTCTACTATGTGGATGCAGTAGTAGCTGAACCCTCATTAGAACATAAACCATGATTTCTTTGTCTCATCATTTCAAAATAGCTCCATCTCCTCAACTCAGTAGCAAGAGCTACTGCCTGCAGAGCAAAGCCAGAGCAGAGCACCCTCCATCCGAAGGCCTGGAACCCTGCAGTCATTTCACTACCCTGGAACTTCTCTATTATTCAACTATGTCTATTTTATTTAATAGACAGTTGAATAGAAGAGAGTAACAGTGATGATGAAGACACAGCCTTGGCCAAGCAGCTTGGCCATGACTGACAGAGATGAGATGGAGCTGTTCTGCTGCTGGTAAGAACGCTCTTCCTAGGGAAAGAATACAGCACCTCCTGCATCTTTCTCTGCTGCAGCCAGGTGTTCAGAGCACTGCCTCTCCCTGGGGCACACAGAGTACGTGGTAAGTGCCTTGGAACAGCAGCAGCAGCAGGCTTCTGATACATAACTTTGGCTGGCCCACCATAATACTCTGCACACCAGTGACACCAGTGAGACCAGTGTGACAAGGAAGGTATGTGTCACATCGGGCCCAGCAGGACAAGATGCTGCAGGTACCTTTGGAGATGTTTCCCCACAGCTCCCCCTGCACTGTTTGGCAGAGGTGTTTTACAGACCCCGCCTCACCCGAGGAAGGTCTCTGCACTGCCCGTGCTGGCACCAGGGCATTGGGTTTCTCCTCTGGGTACGTGGTGGTGGCCAATGCCAAGCTTTCCGTGTTGCTGTCTGCTGGTGGCACCACTCCAAAGCCTGAGCTCGGGTAACAGGTCTGGTACTGACTCTGCCCAAGGATCGTGTACGTAGGATATTCCTGTTGGAGGAAAGAGTTACTGATGGTGAGATACCTCATTCAGAAAACACTCTGAATCAGGATGACTTTTGTATTAGAATATCCTGTCCAAGGAAAATCCCAGCAAGAGCACAGTCTGACTTCATGCTGTTTCATTCTGCATATGTAAGACATTCCCAAAAAGGGCTGAGAGCTCTAGCTGCCCAATGGCCTCTGCACAGGCAGGTTTTGCAGAGGACACCAGTGATCACAGGGCCATTCCTGATTCCAGTGTCTGCAAAAATTAATTCATAATGACTGAAGTGACAGTAACAGGGGAGTTGAGTGGATGCCAAGACATCAGTGCACTCTGTGCTCTGGATGTGTGGTTTTGTCTTGCATTTGTCTTCCTGCATTTGACAGTGACAGAAAGCAGCCTTGGGCCTCGCTGAGGGCACAACTACAGAATAAATGGCCCTTACTCATGTCCTGACTTCATCAAGCAATAATTCTGCATCCTGGAAGGCATCCATTTATGAAAACTACTTAATTCATTTAGGAGATCACTCAGCACCTGGAACTGTGCTTGAGGATTTTAACTTCTGCTACTGACAGTACAAAAAGCAGCGACTCCAAAAGTCACATCACACTATTCTGGTCCACAGTGCTCTCTTGATTCCCTTGAAGAGCAGCCTGGGTTTGTGAACCAGGTACCTTGGTCTGAAATACTAAAAGAAAATCTTTTTTCCCCCTTATGGTTCCAAGCAAGTTTATGTTTAAAAAGCAACAGCATAAGCACAGAAGGATTTTTGTGCATCCATTGTGTTTTCCACACTCCCTGTATTCTCCTTCTGAAAAGTTGGACACTGAAGGCTTCCTTTGTAAATCTAAGTACTCAGAATGGCAGTTAACCACCCACAGAGGAAAAAGGCAGAGGGAAATGATCTTTGCCAGCTTAAAGGGCTGTCTCACTTTGTTCTAGTCTGCCATCAAAATGCACATTCTACTTTATTGAGTTGGGTTTTGTCTGTATACAACCTCATTTCCTATTCTTGCTGAGGGAGAACAAAGGCATCCAAAAAACATCCACCTCTAATCCTCCCAGCAGGTTTAGTCCTCAAAAATAGCTGAATTGTTTCTTCCCCTCCATCTCTCTTGCAGAGATCTCAGTTTTAAGACTCACAATTTGCAGATGAGGCAACAGCTTTGAACAGATGAAGTGAGTTTGTTGCAAAGACCAAAGGGAGAAGCATCATGGTCAAAGAGACAAGCAGGAGTGATTTGGTGACTTTGAGTTACACACTGAGCCCCACAACTCCAGTACCACTGTGCTTCATTTGAAGTGACACTTCCATGTTAGTTTTGAGCAACTTGTTAAACAAAGGTAAAGGAGATGGTGCACATAAATTTACCAAGGAAGTTTTTACCTGTGAGATGCTGGCTACTGCTGATGTGGAAATATTGACAACAGTTGAGGATGTAGAGACTGGACTGGCATTGGTAGTTGATGCTGTAAAATTGAGAATTACTGCATTAAATATTCTAGAAAAGCATAAGAAATGAGAAGTTGTGAAATAAATACTTACTAGGCAAATGTGCAAGCATTTATGCTTCCAGCAGCACTCTGCTACTAACAGCCAAAAAAGGACTGGGGTGTATTTTGACACCAGTCACATTTCAACGGGGTTTAGAGGAAAGGAGAGCTAGTATATCTTTTAAAATGGTCCTTTCAAATGGTTTAGGAACCTTTTCCCTCCGTGGCTGCTAAGCAATTGGTGTAGAATTAAAAAGGTTTTACATTGTTACTACATGTTTTAATAGGACAACAATCCCATTCTGATGATCAATCAGTAGCA
The DNA here is from genome assembly GCA_013400675.1 of Oxylabes madagascariensis. Lineage (NCBI taxonomy): Eukaryota > Metazoa > Chordata > Aves > Passeriformes > Timaliidae > Oxylabes > Oxylabes madagascariensis. Next base: position 9,310 of record VYZR01116151.1, read on the forward strand.
GTTGAAAACGAATCAGAATAAATCAAGAAAAAGGACATGAATGTGTTTAAATAAGTTTTGTGTAAAAAAATCTACATCTAACTTAGCATTTTTAGTCTATTTAGATTTAAAATTTAAGGAAACATTAAGAATGTTTCAAATAGTAGAAAAAGAGCGTTTCCTGCTGGAGAAAGTGAGCCTCTCTCCCAACATCCCTGTGTCTAGAACTGCTTTTTGGATGTGACTTTCTGAAATAATCTGTCAACAGCTCATAGGACGAATTCTTGGAGATGTGTAGTTGCTACTACCAACTTGAAGATGTTTTATAAGCTTCATGTCACTGCATTCAGTTCTCCCAAAACACAGAAGAGGCTGCAAGAGCAGCACTTGGGAATACCAGTCGTTTAGCAGCTTTTGGGGGGTTGTAGACACAGGGCCACTCCACTAAACATTCCTCAGCATGGGGTTTTGGGACTCACAAGGATAACAAAAAATAATTAAATCAGAAGGAATAAAACCAGATGCCACCAAGAACAATTTTCTTGTCTAAAATACCTTCCTCTGCACACAAATAAAACCAAAAAATGACTTTTAGATGCTTATGTAGACTTGCAGAAATTCACAGTATCCCTACTTAACCATCACTCTCAGAAAAACCCTTATTTTCTGCAAATACCACCGTGCAGAATTCACCCCAAGAACTCAAGCTTCTGAAGGTTTCAGTCCTGCTCCTCCATGGAAACAGACCCACCATGAACTCTTAAAGAGTGTATGTTGTGCTTTGGCAAGCACCAATACTACATGGTGCCTCCTGGAAAGAGGAATGGATCCAAAATATGTCTCGAGAAAGTTAAGAAAACAAAAGAAACAGATCTTAAAAGATGTGTAGAAATACACAGTATTCGCAGCAGATGAGAAATATGAAGGGTGTCATCTCTGTGGAAGCAGAATCAAAGGGAAGCAATTAGCCCCAGAAACATTTACAAAAAGCCAAAAGGGCTGCACTGAACAGCAATAATGGCAATGAAGGCAGTCAAGGACCTACAGGAGCTCCACAGCTACTTGAATCCCAGCTGTGCCAGCCAAGGAACCTGTCACAGACACTCCTCATAAGCAACTGCTCCAAAACAGGGGGCAGGTTCCAAATGAAACTCCTTCCCATTACACATTATAGAAACTATCAAGGCTGTTATCACCTTAAGAGAAGGTCCCTTCCTAGGTCCCTCTGAAGCCCAGCTCTCCAGAAAAGACTCTTGCTAACTGAACAAACCTGCCATGCCCCCAGGGCAGAGCAACTCTCTGGAGGACAATTACACCACGGCTCACAAGACTATAATGGAGAGGAAACAGAAAGTGATTCTTATCTGTAATGCTCTGCAGAGGCTGCTTCTCCACTGAGATTGATGACAGAAGAAATGAGAAAAAAGATTTCAAGGTTTGGCATTCCCTCACATGAACTTCATTGTTTATCTTAACTCTGGTCTCCCTCCAACAGGTCTTTTTAATAATCCTGTATCTAAACAGTGCTACATATCAGATTTTTTCAAACAGTTCCCATCACACACATAAACCAATTCTTTCTGCACTGTGGGCCACTTCCTCTTACCTGTGAATGGGCCAGAACCATGCAAAAATATTTGGCACAAATTTGCCAAACATGACTTCAAGGGCTGAAGTTTAAAGACCAAGAAAACACAAATACCGCATTAAAGATGCCACGACTTTTCCTCTTTTCCTTTCTTCATCCCCCACTTCACACCTCATCCTCAGACATTACATCCCTGCCTCCCCTACCTTATTAATCCCAATCTGCTTTGCTTCAATCATTTCCAAAGAGCCAAAACCAGAACCATGCACTGAAATTCCCCTTCAGTGAGTCAGCATCATTGTACAACCGTGTCTCATCCTGCTGATTTGACTGGAGAGAAAAGACAGATATTCCAGGGATTATGACTAAAACAACTCTGTCCATCCTTCCAGCTCTGCTCTCCACCATCTCCCTGGCACCAGCCCCTGTACTGACCTGACCCTTTGGTGGGCTGCTTGAGAAGGAAATGTAGGAAAGCTGAAAAAGGAATAGTTTCCTGCGAGTCTGCAAAAAGTTCTTCCAAAAGAGCAACAGCATTTGTACAATTGGAGTGACTTCTGCACTTTGGGGTGATTTGTGCACTTCCAGAGAGCAGCCTGCAGGGAAACTTCCCATATCAGACATTCTCCCAGCAGCACAGATTAAGTATTTTAATCTGTGTGAAAGCCTGACAAAGCTGGGGTTGAGCAGTTTGCAGAAGAGAAGACTCCAGGGAGACCTCAGAGACCCTTCCAGCATCCACAGGGGCTCAGAGAGAGCTGGAGAAGGACTTTGAACAAGGGACAGAGTGATAGGATAAGGGGGAATGGCTTCCCACTGCCAGAGGGCAGGGTTAGGTGGGATACTGAGAAGGAATTCTTGGCTGTGAGGATGCTCAGCAAAGCTGTGGTTGCCCCATCCCTGGAAGTGTCCAAGGCCAGGCTGGACAGGGCTTGGAGCAATCTAGTCAGGGAAGGTGTCCCTGCTCATGGCAGAGGAGTTGGAAGTGGATAATCTTTAAGGTCCTTTCCAGCCCAAACAAGTCTGTGATTTTATAATTCTTCTACAGAGCAAGGCCTGACATTGGTCTGTCACCCCACCAACCCCAGGGATCCACCTGCTCCCCATGGGACATCACTGGGAAATCTGGCAGGGGTCACATTGAGTAGAACCATTCCTGACCCTTGGCAATTAAAGCTGGTGCTGTGAGACAGAGTAAGTCATTCTGCTGGTGGGACTATGGGAAGGAGGGTTATGCTGGAAGGAAGGGAATATTTCCACGTGTTATGAATGTGAAAAGTGAATTAAGGATAAATATTACACTGGGCCATTGACTGTCACAATAATGCAAGCTGAGCAAGTACCATGACACGCCACGTGATCTTCCTGCATGACAGACATGCTAAAACCCACTCACTGCTCATTTTAAGAATTATCCTCCTTTTCTTGGCTCTCGTGAGACCATATCTGGTTATGGCATTCAGTTTGGCCCCTCAAGCACAAGAAACACGTTGATAAAATTTGGTGGGTCTCGTAAAGAGACACCAAACCAGTCAGGGATCTGGAGAATGTGCCCTGCAAGGGGCATTTCAGGGGAGAGGGCCTGTCCAGCCAGGAGAGGAGGTGGCTTTGGGGACCTGATGCAGCCTGCTGGTACCTGTGTGGACATTAGTGAGAGGACAGACACAGGCTCTTTTTGCAGGTGTGCAGCAGCAGGAGGAGAGAAATGGTCAGAACACGAAAGAGGGAAAGCTCTGAGTCGACAAAAGAAAAATCGTTTCATCATAATGACAGTCAGGTTCTGGAACTGGCAAAATTTCCATCCTTGGAGGTTTTGGAGATACAACTACATAAATCTCCGAGCAATCTGGTTCTGAATTCTGTATCAACTACTCTTTGAGCAGGAAGCTGAACTAAAAATTTTCTAAAGTCCCTGAATTATTCTGTGAAAATATTCCACAAGAAATAGATGACGAATTCCTGAAATGCTTTATAAAATTTCCAGAGAAAGAGGCAAATGTTCACAATTTGTCACCAAAACACAAATGGCAAATTCCAGCCTAAAGAAAAGGTATCAGTTTGCACATATGTGCCATAAGCAACAATATTCCATTATTTAGCTAATGAAAGCTCAAAACTGCTGTGGAAGCTGGTGAAATTCTGCACCTGCCTTCTTAGATGTGGCACTTCCAGCAACTATAATATTTGAATGGTAGTTCTATATTGAGAAATTCACTTCCTAGCAGATCTACCAACCCAGTGTGTGTGATATGCAAGAGCCATCTACCTCCAGAAGGAATTAAAAACAAATGTTTAAAAATCTCACTGCAGTCAGCATATTTCCTGACATCAAACTAAAGACCACAAACAAAGAGAAATGCAAGAGCATTCCCAATAAAGCATGCAGGAACACAACATGTAGTCTCTTTCCCCTTCCCATTTGCTCTTCACCCTGTTCAGCCCAGCAGCATGGCACCAACGAGCCAGCCTGGTGCACACACAGGGATGAGGCAAACACAAACCCAGAAACACACAGGCACAAAGAGAAAAGAGGCAAAGCATGAAGAAGCATGCACAAACCAAGGACAAGCGTGCAAGCCTCTCTAGTTTGGTATCTGGACTCAGTTAGGCGGAGAGAGATGCAGATAAAAACCATGCCAAGTTACCTTCAACGGAATAAGAATAATGTGCTGGGCTGGGCTGGCTTGTGGTTAACCCTGTAGTGCAGGTAAGAACACTGTGCTGACTTGTTGATGGAGTCTGAATTAAACCACTTTCAGGTTTCATACCTGGCCACAGTGCACCTGAATCAGATAAATTGGACCAGTTACAAACAAATATGCTGGGACCAAACAGCATGCTCCTACCTCAGATTGAGATTTTTGCTCATCACAAAAGCAAGTAACAAACGACACATAGAAAATGTTTAATTTCAGCAATAGTAAGCGCTGACTGTCAGGCTGTGCAGGGATTAGAGCTGGTGACAACATGGCTGAAAAAGAGAAAATTAAAAGCACCGAGAAGACTAATTCACAAAGCATTTAACTAAAAACCTGTTTGTGTCACTAAGATTCACTGCCCATGCAGATGAAGGACCTGCCAATCGCTGTGATTTTGGGCTGAACTGCACAGCACTGCAAGTGACATCAGCTGTTACACAGTGAGGCCAAAGCTGGGATCTATGAAGGGCAAGCTCAACACCTCCACTACTTCACTGGGCTTTGGGATGAATATTTTAAACCAAGCCACAAGTCAGTAATTTTCCTAGACTGACAACAGCAAACGTAGAGCTAAAAAAAAAAATAATTAAAAATCCGAATGTTTGTTCTAGATTTCCTGTTGTTTTGGAATGCTTTCGTAACAACCCTGGACACAGCACAGAGAGCACAGTGACTGTAATTATGTGTACAGGGCACACTTAGCACGTGGCTCAGCTCGGGTGCCGTGTTAAGATTGAGGTCTCTGCACCGACAGGTGCCAACAGTGTCCAACTGAGGCAGCTCAGCTCAGGCCTCGCTCCTTGGGGCTCTTCAGGCTTTCATTTGAGTGTCTCCAAACCTACAGCCATAGCCAAAGACAGTTCTCCCTGGCCCTGGTTAGAAAGCAGAAATATTTTGAGAGGATCTACTTAAAAACAAGCAGGAGTGTGCAAAGCAGAGGGACAAAGGACGTTTGGAGCTAGACAGAGTTCAGGGCCATCAGAAAGACCACCTTCCTTTTTGAACACCCTGAAAACAGTACCAAGGCTGCGGAAGCCACCTGTAGCCCTTCACCCACTCCAGCAGGATTGAGCCATGGGCTATGAGCTCTAGGTTTCTTACCCAGAAGACATGAGAGACTCCATCAAGCTGGACATGAGCAACAGCTCCAAGAGGTCACTCCATGCTGCAGCTTTGTCAGAATTATATTCTGCAATGGCCCTTTGATTTATTTACATATCTGATCTCAAATTGACACCTATGAGTCAACTTAAATCACTCCCCTCTGCACAGCCACCCCAGGGTTTGACTCTTGACTCTCAAGTTGTGTCTTCGTTAAAGTTTCAAACTCCAGAACCTTAATAATTAGCAAACAAAAAGGAAAGGCTGATTTAAGAAAGACTATAGATACACTGCAGAAACTCCAGAACAAAATATATGGGGAAAAGATCCTCCAAGGAGAGTGGGAGTGAGAGCTGTGTTTGTTTAATCTGGAAAGGGAGTGCCACCATCTCCAAATGGGTGAGCAGTTTTTACAGGGGGCAGTAACCAGAAGCTCCTTAGGGCACAAGACATAGGGACAAGGATCAGACAGCAGCACAATGTGAGGATGACATGACGTGCAGAAGTGCCTGAGAGTGAAACACAAACCCATCCTGAATGCTACAGGATAATGACCACACAGGGAGTGTGGCACCAGGTCAGACACACCACGAGGTGCTGGCAGCACTGGCTGGGTGCCAGTGCAGGAGCTGAGTCAGGTCAGGTGCTAAGGCATCTTTCAGGCTCTGCCTTCCATGACTGTCTGGTTGTTACAGACATGTCCTACTTGCTATAAAGCCAGGCACACTCCTGGACCGGTGGCATATGTCCTTCCCCTCTCATTCTGCAGGACAGCATTATAAGCTAGCACAGCCTCAAGGATGATGGAGAAGAAGCTGTGAGAGGGAGAACAAGACCCTTCCGTGTCCAATGGCAGCACTGCATGTCACAGAATGTCACAGCACACACCTACATACATGGAAAGGGCCCACACAGGACATCCCATCACTTGTAGGTTTTTCTTGAGTTAATGTAAGCCATCACATCCATGGTGTTTCTAATGCCAGCTTACAGCTGCACACATGCAGCGTGGATGTCACTACTCTTATTTTAACGCTTCTTTAAAAAAATCTCTCCAGACCATAAGGGTATTCCCTGCAGAACAATGCACTGAACACCAAGAGAGGTGACAAATCAGCAAGAGCACAGGTCATCCCTTCTCCAAAAGGAGCATCCTGATTTCAGCCACCTCAAGACTATGCTTGTGTTTGTCAGCTTGCTTGAATTTCATACTGGTTTGTTCCAGTTAGATAACGTATGGTGTCTTCTTTCTGGCATAGAAACAAACACATGGGAGAAAGACACACCAACCTCTGTAACAAGCCCTCTGGTGCTGGTAAAACAAGAGACCAAGTTGTTGGCCCTCACCTGCTCACTGGAGATTTTGTGAGCAGAAACAATTTCCAGAATTTCTTTTGCAGTGTGCGTGTTCAATCCTCTAAGCACTACCGCTCCATCAAACCATGCAAGGTCCATCTTCTCAGCATGACTCAGCAGGTACCACTCCAGTATGATTTCCATTACTGGAATTAACGACTTTTAACATCTTCCTAACACTGGATTTCACACTAAAAATTCAGGTGTTTAACAGACCTCAAAATCCACACCAGACATTTCAGTAACTGATGACATTGTGGATATTTTACAGATGAAAGCTCCTTTGAAGTCACTAGAAAATGCAGATCTCCTTCCAGGTCTTCAGAAGAATTTCTAGTGTTACATTTAGACTATAATATTGAAGCAGCTGAGCACCCCTGCATTCCAGAACGTTTGGCTTTAAAAAAACAAACACACCCCCCAAATATAGCCACCACTACTGTCACCAACAAAACATCACACACACAACACACTAACAAAACCTCTACACCCTCTCTGCCTCCAAAATTGTAGAAGGAAGTCTAAACCACCATTTTAAACAACTTCACCGGAGCACTCCACATATTTACAAACATTTGCCTTTAAAAACACCAACATTTGACACACTGAAACACACAACAGCACACGAAACAGCCTCAGTGCACCATGCACAACACACTACCAAGAAACACCAAATAAATGAAGCAAAGGCAACCATCAGCCACTGTTCAGATACAGCAAAAAACAGTGCAACAAGGCACGGAAACCAAAGTGCAGGCACCCAGTGAACAGTATGCTCCAACAACCGTTAGTAATTACAGTATTAGTAATTTAACTCATGTTTAACAAAGCCAAGTCTGGATTTATTAACTTTCCTACACCATCTTTCAAATATATCATGACAAATCAATTGTTTTGTAACCTTTAGAAAAGCCTGTGCTCTGTCAGCAGCTAACAAAAACCAGAAATGTAGCTGTTTTTATTCAAAGACATCTAATTCTTTAACTAAAGAAAAATTCATCCTTACACACATCAAGGTACTAAGATTTTAGCACTACAGATAAATCTGCAAGAGGCTCAATGCATATGGTTGTGCAGTACAACCACAAGCCCATGAGACACACACTTAGAATCACAGAATTGTAACAGTTGGAAAAGACCTTTAAGATCATCAAGTCCAACCATTAATCCAGCATCACCGTGTCCACCACTAAACCACATCCTCAAGTGCCATATCCATACGTTTTTTGAACATTGCAAAGGGTGGTGACTCCAGCACTTCCACAGGCAGCCAGGGTGCTCCCCCAGGTTCCCTGCACAGTGGTGTGATGCTCTCCCCTCTCATGAGTGTTGCATGCTAAGGGATAAAACAGCCTCTGCTCCCTTCCCGTTTTTGAGAGCTGCATTTGCGAAGACTGGAATAGTTATCAAGAGGGCTCAGTTATCAGAGCAAATTAAGCAAATTATTTGCCTAGTAAACTTGGAGACGTTTTAGCATGAGCTCTCATTTGGTAAAAGATGAATATAAATGGCTTAATCTTGGACAACAAAAAGGAAAGGAAAAAGCAGAGAAGTTGTAGTATGAGGTGTTGTGTCATTTCACAAGGAAATTGCACAAACATACCTATACCACAACTAGACACAGTTATGATCCCAAACCAACAACCATATGGCAAACTTCACGGGGAGATCCAAAGTAACAGCTTTGTAAAAAATCCTAATTTTTAAGCTGAAATTCCATTAAGAGATCAGTGCCCATCTACAATTTAAGCTATGCATGTGCTCTCCTACAAACTCTTCTCTCTAACACACCTGGTTAAGCTTAACATTGGCTTTTTAATGAGACATAAAACAATAACTGCAGGCACGGAGAAGTCTTTGAAAAGTCACTTTTTACCGAAAGGAGGTAGTCCGTAGGTCTGGGTGGTCTGGGGGTAGATGGTGAAGGGCTGGGACTGCTGTAGTGCTTGGTACTGAGGCTGACCAGGGTAAGGGCTCATTGTTTCCGATACTGGTACAGAAAGGATATGTGCATATGGCCTTAGTGAAAAGAGAGAACAAAAGTCAGAAAGAACTATTTACATCATGCATCTTTCAGCCTTCAAACCAGAAGACACATTAAAAAATTGCTCCAGAAAGGAGAAACTACTCAGACTGGCATGTCCTCTTAGGGCAGTAAGCTCCTCGTGCGTCCCAAGGCAGGCTCTTGAGTTAAGAGGTGCTGCCAGCTTCCTGCAGTGACACCAGGGAAACTCCCTCCTCCACCATGCCAGAGCACCAGGGCTCATCCAGGAGCTGGGAGGGACAAACTCCCCATTCCAACAGACATGAGCAGTCAGTCCCACTTATCATTCATGCCTTACCACACCAGACAATGAAGCTACTGGAATCTAGCAGTATCTGTAAGGACCAGTGGGACACACACAGAAACTACACAAAAACAAGCAGCAGGGGTTAAGGCCTATCCTGCTCCAACAGGGAGAACTAGAAAGATCCCTAAACGCAGTGAACGATGAGAAAATCTTATATTCCCTTTATATTATGTTCAATTTGTTTATTTGACAAATAATATGTGCATTATTCACCAAGACTATCATGTTAATTATTTGAAGGGCCTCATTTATCTTTGTGGACATAAAACAACAGTCACTAAAGCCAAAGGGTGAGTTCTGTAAGTTCAGTGTCCTCAGCAATGAGTATCTGCTGCCAGTAGTGGGATTTACAGCATCAGAGAAATGCATAAAGATACAAAAAGATTACTTCAGAGAGAAGTAAGAGTTACAGAACTCAGTAACAATTTCTTGACTTACTTTGCAGAATACATTTGTGAGGTATAATCATTTGATGACCTTGGGATATAATCAGTGCATGTCATAACTGAAAAAAAAATAGTTTGTGTAATTACAGAGGTGCTTTCAAAACCCAACAAATAAAGACAAATATCAATACTCATGGTACATTTTGGTCAACACACAGTATTTACAAAGAGTTTTAGTGCCCTGAATATCTGTTTCAAAGCAAATTCTCAAAAACACACTGTTAAACTGGCACAAAAATGTTTTGCCAGCTCACAGCAGGTAGATCAGTCAATCACACTATTCCTCCCTGTGAAACAGTGCTCTTTATCAGCTGGTACCATAATTTTTTGCAACTGTCATAAAAAAACTTTGATTCCAGTCCTCCCCAAAACCCTGCATATTAGCCAAAGGGGCTTCATCTGCACCAAGTGTAACATTTCTGTGTCCTGGAAGAGACCAAATGCCTGTTTCGCCAAGCTTTCCTCTTCCCCTACATATTCTATTCATGCATGGCTCCAGCAAAGAGTCTTATCCTGTAAAAAAGAACAGCTCCAGCTCAATGAACTTAACCACACACATCCAGTGAAGCACAGCTGTAGGGCACACGGCTCAGAGATTCCTCTAAAGCAATCTGGTAGTCACATTTAACCAGATGTTTCCATTTTTCTGCTTGAATAAACCCACAGCAACTGCACTCTGAAGCTGGTAAGACAAGAGTGGCTCAGCTGGCAACCCAGGGAGGAAATGTTTCAAATGTCCTCACACAGCATAGCCTATGGCTCTACTACACCTTGAGTGAGAGAGCTCTGCTACAGCATTCCAGGTTGGGATGGAGATGGGGGATTGGGCTCTTATGACTTAATCCAAGAGCCATTAAACACCCCTTGGACTCACAGCAGCTGACCTGATTAAATACCCAGCTGTCCATCAAACTAAGCAAGCAAGGATGGGCAGGAGCCCAGCACAGAATTTGGCCCCATGCAGCCTCTCTGGTGTTGCCCCGATTCAGCCTTCTGAAATTGTTTTTCGTTTCTGTAACTGGAGTTCCCACGCTCTCAAGAATCAACAAATGGTTTGTTTTCATATTTTCATGGAGGAGGAGAGAGCTGACAGACTGTTGGTCTGGCCAGTGTGTTGGAGGGGTGGCAGCTTCACCCTCCAATCCACTGTCACCTTTGGAATTCTATAAAATGTCAAAGATGTAAATAAAGTTCCTTCTTTTCTGGCACGACTCAGCGTGTAGGTGCCGTTCTTTCCTGTCTCCTATTTCCACACTGGCATACATCGCCACCCCAGTGCAGTACACACTGCTGGGAGCTACAACCTGTGGGACTGCGGATCTGCACAGTACATGGGCTTATTAGCTCAGATCTAGGAGAACCATTGCCCAAACCCTCAGCAAACACAGCTGCACTGTTGTGGATCCAGCTGATTCCTCTCTGAAAGCAAAGCACCCAGGGCTTGCCCAGGAGGTAATCCAGTGTATCCCAGGGGCCCTGCTCCCCCACCACTACCATTACAAGAGACCACATTTTCCCTCTCCCTCTGGAATGACTTGATTAACAGCCTTCAAAACGGCACAGGGGCACGGATAACAGCGTACTCTGCCTTAGCATCCCAATGCCAATAATGTGCTCAAAAAAGTTGAGTTTTCCATATCAGACCTGCATTATTGCTCTTGTATGACCTCGCAGTTAACTCTCCTGAGTTACACTGAGGAAAGTAAGACAGTCACCACAGAAAACTCCAACCCTAATGTGTATTCTGCCACCTCCACAACCTTCTCTTTCTGTAATTGTAACACAAGCAACTGAGAAGTAAAAACCACCAACTACATGTGCTGAACTTCCCAAATGATCCCTGAATCACCTTCCTCTGCTCCTTAGTGTTTGCCTTTACTCACAGCGTGAAGCCCACGTAGCACAGGATACAACAGGAAACACAAACTGGGAACTTTTGGACCTAAAGGCTTTCCTTTAACTTTGTCAGTTCCCACATCCCTCCTGCAAAAATGTTTAGGATTTGTAGGGGTTTTTTAAGAATGTCAATATTCATCTGAATAGTTATGTAGTAATGAATTTCTAGAATTTGTATTTATAAAATTGCATACAAGGAATTAGGCAAGGGTATAAAAAAGCAAAAAATCCTACAATAACACTGCATGCAATTTCTGGGATTTGTAAATGGCTTAATCCAGTTCAGCAGCAGGTTTTGCAGACTGAAATTTCTTGTATCTCCTGCAACACCACAGTACATGGATTAAAATAGCAAAGATTAAATCAATTACAATGGAAAGTTACCTTACACACTTTCAGCTAAGATGAGCTAACACTTGGAAATATGTATTGGCAGCCAAAGGTATTCCACACAGGAATCTGACTTTCCCAATAAGTTCCAGCCTTCTTTTTCCAAGAAAAAGGATATATTCCACTTTTCACTTACTATATGCAATCTTTGCACTCCCTGCCTGTTTCCTCTCTGTTTATTTCCTAGGAGCTTTCTGCAGACATTCAATACAATTCAGATTCTAAGATTAAGTGTGTGGCATATTGTTGCAAAGGACCCCGCCAGCTGTGTAGAGATAATGATTTATAAAACATGTTTACCATAGGCATTATAAATGATATTGACTCAACTCTCAAGAAGAATCATGTCTAACGCAGATAAGACACAGCAGTACTCAGAAGCACCCAACAGCAAGCTGAGGGGCAGTAACAGAAAAATATTTGTTAGAAACAGATATTTCCTTACAATCAGGCATTAACACTTTGTAAACACTACAGCAAATGTTCACTTTACAACTGATAGTGAGGGCAGGCTAAGGACTACAAGGAGGAGACAAAGCTTGTGGTTGATGAAGCATAGTACCAGGGAAAGACACGAGGAAAGACAATGGGAGAACTCCAGAGATACTCACTCTCACTGGACATGGGAAGGTTTGAACCAAGGTTTGAAGATTCAGTTTTCTGATCGCTGACTTCTGTGTTGCTCACAGAATGACTGCCAGGACAACAAAGGCTCAGTATTAGCATTATGAACTCTTAAATTAACACCACAATTATAATAACATATGGGCATCATAACCCCTGGGTTCAACCTTTCCGAACAAGGCAAACAAACTCTTCACAAAACCCAGCCCTGTGCTCTTTGCTATTTCATGAAAAGATTCTGAGAGAGAGATCTGCAGCTGGAATTAGACATCAAACTACATGGGGTTTGAGTGGCCAGGGTTTGGCAGACGGGGGACTGCAGGGGTGGCTCCTCTGAGAAACATCTCTTGGCATCTCCATTCCCCCAGGCTGCAACAGCCCAGGAACTGCTGCCAGCAGTGGCCCTGCTGTCACAGGCTGCCCTGCCCATGGGCATTGCCTCACTGCTGAATTTGTCCCTGAAGACCAGTGTCGAAATATTCATGAACTGGGGGTCACTTCTGTACTTAAATATTTGCAGGATTATTTTGGCTTTGTCGCACATTGTTTCAGTTCCATGCCAATGTTGCTTTGTTCATGTAGAGAGTAGGAAGTACAGGCAGTTTCTGAATCAGACTCTTTTTTCATTGATGATTGCCTTCCTGGCTTTAGTTTTACTACTGCTAGTTCTGCAACACAGTTTTTCACAAGGTTTTGAGCCATCTGTGTGCTGTTCTGACATTCTGAGACTGCAGTTTCTCAAGGTGAAGGAGCCAAAGGAACTGTTCATTGCTGCTGAGGGGGGACTTCCCCCCCTTGTAGCTCCGGTGTGCATCAAGCATGGTTCTCTCTGCCTCCCTCCATGACCCAACTCCACTGAGCATCCCAACAAGAAACAACTGCACAGTTTTGTGTTGGATGAGCAAATTAAACTCTCAGGAAGAACCTAAAGGTGCCTGAGCTGAACTACACAGGGAGCAGGAGGCTCCACGAGAAATAAACCCAAATCTTACAACATCTTCCCCCACCCATCCCTGCTTTCTGGGATCAACTAAACTGACTTTCTCTCCCTCCTCCACCTCCTGTAGTGCAGGGGAAAGGGAGAAACAGGTCCAATAAATTCTTTTAAACTAATCCATTGGTCAAACTTAAAATCATGTATAGCTTTATCAAAACAGAGCCAGATTATTTAACCAGAATATTTAATCAAGTTAGAAATGCAACTTTATCCCTCCCCTCTCTTCTATTTTTAAATGCTGGATGCATACAGTTTTAAAATACAAGGATGTTTGCGCTCAGATCTTGAGTTCCCTGTGCCTGTAGGGAAGCTGTGGTTGTGCTGAAGCAGGGTGACACAGAGGGAAGAGAGCATCCCGACCTGCCCATGCTGCCCTCAGACCCTCTCTATCTAGGAGAGGAAAAAAACCCTCCCTAGGATCTGATTCCTCCGACCTCAGACGGGCCAGAAAGGGACCTTCTGTGATTAGCTCAAAATTTTAATTTTTAGAATGTACCACACCCACTCCTGCAGGAATGGCGTTTCCTCCTTGCTCCTATTGAAATGGCAGAGACTCCAAAAAGAAATCTTTCTTCACTGAATTTGCTGCTACTCAGAGAAACAGAATAAATCCTAATATAGCTATTCTCATTATATGTGGTAATAGTAATAGTTACTTCCTAAATACAATACCCATCAGAAAGCATCCACTGAGGCTAAAAATAGCATCAAACCACAGCTTTAAACAGGAGAGGCTACCAACTCCAGTTTTATTTCTCAAAGCAGTTATCCACACAGTTTCACTAAGAATAGTAGCACAGATACTATTAAAACATCCTGAGACTCACCTAACTAAATGCATGTTATGTCAGTCTCATTCTGTGAAAGATGGGTGTGATGATGCCATTAAGACTCTTTGTAGCCACTTTCATAAAAACTTTATACCATAGGGCCAGTTAATTTTTTTTAATCAGGAACCTAATCAAAATTATACCAAATACAAATGCAACTCTATCTTCCATAACTCTGTAAAAAATAAATCAAGAGGCAAATTTCCAAAATGAAAGCTTTGTAACTGTAAAAGACCATAAAGAAGTGTTCCACACTAAAATCAAATCTAAAATCCCATACCTCAGGCTTGGTTCTCTGGATTCCTGCATCTTGGCTTTTTTTACCTGCAAAGACAGAAATGTTCAGAGCTACAACTAACACAAGCTGGAGGGTTCACAGAGATGGCTAAACACACAGCCTCATCCTGTACTCCAGAACTCACCAGTGTAACCACGGGCTCTTCATCTCAAAACAAGCCTTTTCTTAATTAGAAAACAAGGGCCAACACTGGATCTTGTATAGCAGAATTGCCTTGTTAATTACATTGGTAACAGGTGCTGAGACACACTGCCACAAAAATGGCTGGTAAGGACAATCTTGTGGAAATTGAATAAAACAGTTGTAAATTTTAAGAAGATATTATTCTGCACAGATTCAGCACTACAGCCACAAACTATGATCTTTTCCCCCTATATTTTAATATTGCATAAAGATAGGAACATGAATGCTTTTTCTGTAGTGAATTAGGAGTTTTGACTCCTGACTAAAATAAGTACAGCACTTTTTCTCATTCTGTAGGTGGATCCTGTTCCTGTACAGGGCATTACACAACAGACAGCACTGACTTGAACACAAATTCAGCTTCTGCAGGCTACAAACATTACTGTAAAACCCTCAGCAGGATGCCAGGGTGAGTTCCTCCTGCAAGAACGTGCCATTACACCCAAAATACTTCCTCATTCATTCATTATGATCCATCTAGTCTCATATACTGCCACAGAATGATTAACTGGTATCAGGTGCTTAGAAGAAATTACCAAGAAAATCTTTAGCTGAATATTACAGCAGAATCTGCTTAAAGGACATGCTACTGAAAATTGGCTGTACCCTATCTCTCATGCCCTGAAGACAGTTTCCATTATATAAGGATGTATTTAGAGAGATTTCCTTTTTTAGTACAGGCAATTCATTTTTCAACTCCTCAAATAGCTGGAGTACAAACTATATCGTTTTGCTGCTTAGTTTCACATTTTGTGGATATTAACTCAGGCCCATCATCTGCAGGCTGTGGCAAGCCAGGTTCTGAACAATTTTAGGTTTACAATTCCATTTCATTTGACTCTGTTCTTAAGTAATAAAATTGCATAAATGACATTACAATGTATTTTCTAAGGAGTTTAATTGAAGAACATTAAATTCTCACATTAAAAAGGCATCAAAATCTTTTCAATTACAATATACCCAAAGTGCCCTCAAGCACATTATTCTACTTCTGTGGGCATTGGACAAGGTCTCCAAGATCACAAGCATCACTCCCATTGCAACTTGGCAATTTCTTGTTGAGTTTGTATCAGGTTTATTTTGGGAACAGAACATTAATACAAACATTTCTACTTAATTCCTATGCTATTATATTTTAGATACACAATTTAATTCATCTCGTACTGTATTGATAATTCTCTACCCAACACTTCTGCGCTGTGTTAATATCAGTTATTGATAATTGACAATTGATAATTGATAATATTGATAATGCAAACAGTATTGCAAATACTTCACATACATGTAGCAGCTTTAACCTTCAGATATGCTTCCCTACCCAACATACAGTTACATTAGTCATTAAAAAATGTCTTCCACTTCTGGAAACAATGAATCACAGGATCTTTTCAAGATCTTAAGCATAAGAAGAATTAAAGACTATACAATCTGTAATAACCAGCATGCTGATTCTGTCCCAAAAATAGTGAATTTTATTTTCTCTACAACAGGCTTGAAATCAGTCTGGTTTTCTGAGCATAACAAGTAATCATTTTGCATAGAAACACCAGAGAGTTCAAGTACACATAACTATTCCTTTCTTACTACTGCCCGTACAATTATAGTAAAATAAATGTATGGCACATTTTATAGACAACAAAATGCTTTTTGTCCTCTGCATAAATATACTAAGTATAAGCCTTCTTTTCCAATATTAGTTAAAATAACTGTATACTGAAATTGTGAGATCACTAATTGGTTTTATATTTTCATTTTCAGCCTTTTTTAAATGTACTTACTGGTTGTTCGGGTAAGTCTTGTGCCTCTTCCATGGGTATTACTATTTTAATGCTTAAATGATTCAAATCGTGTGTTCCTCAGCAGTCTTCAAGCCCTGTTAAAAAAAGGTGTTCATAGCTTTATGTACTTTTTGGGGGGCTTATCATGTAGACTATCAGAGAATATTAATTGTTATATACTCCTCCCACAAAACTCGTGCGGCCATCTCCCAAATAAAATACAAAATTCATATATGGAAAGATTTCATAAACAAGGGATTTAGCTTTAAGCTTTGAAGATACAGATTTTTCATGCACATGGTACATTTCTACATCATTTACTCGGACCACACTGCAGAAGCTAACACACCAATCAGACACGTGCACCATGATTTTAAAGACACTTTAAATTATCAAATCTGGTCTACTAGGTCAGTAAACAGCATGATTCAATCTAACCTGTTTTAATTTAGAACATTTATATAACAATCAAAAAAAAATCAGGACAAGACTGTACACCTAAATGCATTTACACGCAGTGCTGTTCCCCACCAAATTCACAAAGCAAGTTCATTATTTCAACTGCACCTTTCAAAAAGAGAAGTTTGAAGAAATTTTATAAAATAATTTTTATTTTGGAAGCATTTAACAGAGAGATCTCATACATCAAAAAGTTGCTGCTTTCCAGGGTCTTAAAATCACGAAAAAGAAATTTTGCAGAATATTTTCACAACCTGATTTAACTTTTGCAACTTGCTGGGCAAAAGATTTAAGGTCTGTGTCCTCCTGGCTTCCACCTCTGCTCACCTGATGTGCATGAGCAGTACGATATGTGTTTTTGTTCCTTCTCCATCTCATTTTGGACCCACTTTATTAAAACCAACCCCAACCTCTTCAGAGCAGCTCTTCCTGAGCTGCCTCCTCAGCAGCGCCTGCCCTGCCACACGCCCACACAGCACAACTTCAGGGGATTGCAGAAATCAGAAGAAACGCTGAAAAACACTTAGTGGGCTGGAGAAATTAAATCCAGCGACTTTCTGTGCTGAGGTACAACCTATTCCTACCTCCACAGCCATAGAAGTCTAGCTGTAAGTGTCTGCAGAAATGTGAAAGAGCTGTTTTACACAGCATTCTTTCCTCTAGGACCTTCTCTTTACCCACCCTGTCCGGAGTATTCGGGCACCTTCAGATCACGGGATTATCCCCACACAAAGTGACTGAACTAGTTTACAGAAACAACTTTCTGGCCTCCTGAAAACCATGTCTCTGTCCCCTCCCTGGCTCCTGCCAGACCTACTTAACCTGCCGGCACGTGCAGCTCGCCCGCAGCCCGGTCCCACGTGCCGGCCACAGGGATGCTATGCAGCCTGGAATCATTTCCTACTAACCACGGACACAAAAGGTTTCTGCCTCATTTGAGGACAAGTCTTACGTGCCAGGGTGTATTGTATGTGCCAGGATAAAATTTCATTGAGGGTTTGAGGATTTTGCGAGGCTGCCACCCTTAATCAAAGCTGCTGACCGTTACTGCCTGAACTGAGTCAACTGAATTCACAATTAGTCCCTTCCATAACTCAGGTTCTTTGGAAATGACCCTATTCACAACACACAAGTCTACAATACAAAGCACTACTGCCACCTTAACAGTTTTTCCTCCACCAGTTTAAATCTGTTTTATTTTAAATATAAATCTTCTCTATTTTTTGTAGAAATAACAGAAAAATTAGGACTGTAGAGAAACTCTGCCCCAAGAGAAACTTGGGGTTGTTTTTTTTTTTGTTGTTTTTGGTTGTTTTGGGGCTTTTTGCACATCAAATCTCAAAATTTGATTTTAACTTGTGTAAAACGCAAGTTAACTGCACTTCAGGTAAGCTTATCACACATTATTATGGAACATTTTTATACCTTAAGTGAACGCAACAGCAGAAACTCTCAGATTATACAAAGGAGTACAAAATACAATGGCCAAGAGCAAGAAAACTTGAAATTCATACCAAGAGGTCCTGTCTCTCGCCCTTCACTTCTGTTATTTAACACTGTTTTGTCGTGTAATTTCATAAAAGAATCCCAAACTGAATTCTTTAGTATGGAAAAATATTTTACATTCCACTGATCCATACAGCAGTAACTTCCCATGCCATGCTTTGCTTAAAAGCTGTGAGTAGTTCTTTAATTTTGGTTTTGAGAAGGATTTAAACAATTACAAAAAGATCCTCAGAGTCCCACTGGAGTATGTTACACACGTGAAGAAAACACTCTTTCCAAATAAGTTGTGCACCTTGTAGCACCTGGAAGCAGATGATTGAACCAAAGCAGATGAACAGAAAGTGCCTGCCTGAATGGCAGGAAGAACATGACCTCTGGTGGCTTCACACCTTCTCCCAGGGAAGTGAGAATTCCGAGTGAGAACTTGGCCTAGGGTGGCTTCATACCCTCCCTGCACCTCCAGAAACTGCAGCACGGGCAGAGGACACCTCACACCTGAGGTGTGGTTCCACAGAGCAAGCAGCAGTGTGTGTCTGGGTGAAATGGAGGCACTGAACTCCACATCTGGGAGCAAGGGTGAGGGCGTCCTCCCTCAGCCAAGGGCAGCAGCAGCTCAGTGCCGTGGGAAAAGGGAGAGCTCCTGCCTCTCCTGACCTCCTGCACCCCACTCCTGCCTGCCTGACACTCCCTCCTTCCTGGCCACCAGAGGCTTGTGAGGTTGAACAGCAGTCTGGATGTAGCATCTGCCAAGGGAAAAGAAAGAAAAAGAAAAACCAGAGAAATCCAAGCACAGTCCTTCTGCTAAGCTGATGTCAGAAAGATCAGCTCTGGCCCCACACAGCCCTGTTCCAGGGGAGCCAGCAGGATGAGGGTCAGGAAAAACACACAAGCAGAGGAGCAGGACATCCCCTTCCAGCCACAACCACAGTAAATGAAACCATAATTCTATCATCAACACTTGATGTTTCACTCTGATGAAGCAGAGACACGATGGTGATAAACACACAACGACCTTTTCACCTGCATCACCCACCCAGTCACCAGGTTCTCATGCAGAGCAGGTACACATCTTCTTGTGGCTGGGCACAGAAAATCCTTGGATCATGGCATGGCAGGAACCTTTCCCTGCCTCTCTCCTGCCTCTCTCCTGCTGCGCTGAGAGGCGGAGTGAAGCTTGGAGGAGGATCCAGGGAGCAGCTGCTCCTGCCTCACTTATACCCCCAGCAGCCCTCTCCAGCACAGCTAGTTCCCAGCTGCCCTCCAGCCAGCCCCAGCCCTTGGTGGGTTCATGCCCCAGGGCCCCCAGCTCCTCCAGGTACTGCTGGACACCTCCTCGCCCAGCACGAGAGGTCTGAACCCCCAGAGCAGGGCTTTCCCAAAAAACAAACCCAGCATCTGGCACTTGCTCAGCCTGAGCTGCCTCAGAGGAACACACTGAGCCAGCAGCTCGCCAGCAACAAGGATGATTTTTAAAAACTGTAACACACAACCCTGATTTTTTGTTGGTTTTTTTTTGGCTTTTGTTTTGGGGCTTTTTGCACATGAAGTCTCAAAATTCGATTTTAACTTGTATAAAACTCAAGTTAACTGCACTTCAGGTAAGCTTATCACACATTACAGAACATTTTTAAACCCTAAGTGAACACAACAGCAGAGGTATCAAAGATACAGGTGGGGAGAATGCTTCTGTGGGCCACTGGGTTTCTGAATGACAAAAACAGTACAAAATGTAAGCAAGTGTGCAAGAAGCCATTAAATGAGCTGCTGCAATGAAAGAGACATTCAGAAAAATGAGCCCATTGTTCTGCTTCTGGAAACCAGCAAAGTACCACACTTTTTTCCTTTATGGGATGATTTTTGTTAATTACCTGATGAAAACTATTCTGTAATACGTGAATTAAACACCAGGTTTTATTTGATCTAGACTTGTTCTGAATAGCCATCCTGTTTAATTCCAGCTTGTGTGGAACACCAACAATGCAAAATGTTAAGAATTGGGTTAGTGTATCATTTTATTTTGTTTGCTCAATTCAAGGAGCCACGTTATCTAAACTTCAAACCAGAAGGCATCAGAGCAGAGGAATGGGCTGCAGAATCACTCTCAGCAGCTGCATTCTGCCCTGCACAGCATCTTGATGCCAATAATTCACTATTAAAAGCCCTGGCCAAGTGCTCTCCAGTTTCTTGCACTAAATCCTGTTTTTAAAATCCTAAAATACGAAGTCCAGCTTGGTCAGACTTACTCAAACTAGATACCCTGGACAGAATTTCTGAAAGCTGCCTGCTATGAGCAGCACCCGGATAGACTGCTATTTACTTTCAGCTTGTGCTTTCACGCCCACTAGCCTCAGCTTTGAATATCAAGTTTCATGCAAGAAACAGTTCTCCCAAGCTACAAATAATTAAAGTCAGGATACTGTGATAAAACCAACACACAGTAATTATACTGATTAGGAAAAAAAAAGCTAATTGACTATGGTTTTATATTACTTTAAAACAGTCACTATTTCCCTAAGAACAAAGCTTTGATTGGGGTTATCAAATTACATCTATTAAACAGAGCTGGAATAAAATCACAGGATCATTTATTTTGGAAAAGAC
>VYZR01116182.1:0-13457 GCA_013400675.1 Oxylabes madagascariensis
TGCCCGCCGAGGACCGGCGCCGCGGCGGAACTTTCCGCCTTTCCCCCGCCCTCTCGCGCTCCCACTCTAGCGGCGCCTCGGCCCGGCCCAGCCCGCGCAGCCATGTCCTCCGGCGCCAGCCCCGAGTACGCCTCCTTCTTCGCTGTGATGGGCGCTTCGGCCGCCATGGTCTTTAGCGGTGAGCACCGACCGGCAACCGGAGGGGCCGGGGAGAGGGTGGGGAGGAGGGGAAGCACGGTGTGGGGGAAGCGACTTCTCTTTCCCCGTCACTCCCCTGCCCCGGCGGGGCGCCATCGGCGGCGGGGGCTAGAATTCCTCGGGCCCGGGGGGGCCCCCCCCCCCCCCCCCCCGCGCTCCATCCGGGCTCTCGGGGGCGGCGGAGGGTCCGTGCCGGTGACGTCACCGCCGGCGGAGCCCCCGGGGCCATGTGACTGCGGCGGCGCCGCCCGGGCCGTCCCCTCTCGCCCCCTTCCTCCCGGCAGCCGCGGGTCGGGGTCTCCCCGGTGGCCCCGCGGGGCGCGGCGGCGGGAGGGTGTCGTGGCCCTGGCTGCCCGCGGAGTCCCCGGGGCTCCGCCTGCCCTGGCCTCCGCCGCGGCGCTTCTCTCACTGTGAATCGAACGTGGTTGGTGTTTAAACCATTCCCCGGATAACGCAAGACCGGTTTTTAACAGGATTAAACATAAATGTGCGTTCGTTTGGCTGGCAGTCTGTGGCCTCAGAGACGTTGATGCCATTGCAACCAATGGACGGGCTCCTGAGCTACCCCATGGAACGGGGATGCCGGGGCACGGGGAAAGCCCTGCTCCATGGCCCTCCCTCTGCGTCTGCAGGCGACGAGCTCGGTGCGGTGTAAATTGGGTCATCCTGCGGCAATGCTCTCCCCACTGAAGGAGATGTAGGGACCATAAATGATGATTTACACCAGAAAGACCATCCTTTAATGCCTTGTTTCGCAGAGCTTTGTTAAACCTCCTGCAGAAGGTGACTGCTGTTCCTGCAGTGTTTGCTGGTCCCTGATGGGTGCAGACCTGCTGTTCCCTTTGGGATGTAACATGGGGAAGACTTCAGCTGTTCTTTTTTTCCCAAATGACAGGTGTCACAGTAATTGGAAATAAAACAATTAGGAACCAATATGGCTTTCCCTTCTGAAGGCTTAGCCCATGTCTACACAGACGTGAACATACTGACTGGTCTTAATCTCCCACCTCATTTGGCTCCCTTCTAGTATTGAATTGGTTGTAGCTCAAGCTGTGTAAGCGCTGTTGAGGTGCTTGGGATCTCATTGTGTTAATATGGCCTCTAGGATGGTGGCTGGGTCTGCAGAATGGTTTTGCGGAAGCTGCTCTTGACTGATGAGTGTGGGAGACGAAAGCATGTGGAGAGCCAAGTGGACAATGGATTAAAACTAGTATTTGAGAGGAAGCTGTCTAGCCATGCTGGTGTGGGCTTTTCACACCAGCTGTCATTGTGTCTTTAATTTTTGATAAAACAGAAGTTTGGTTGGCTATATTTAGTCTTGCTGAGTTTCTACCTCTTGGTGGGGTGCAGATGTTCATGCTGAGGGCGGTCAGTGGCCTGCCGCCTTGGATTTCAGACATTGTACTTACACCTGACAGGTAAGAATTTTCATGAAAACTCAATGGTTGAAATGCCGTAGGAGCCAGAGTTGGGACTGCTGTTTCCCTACCCGCCTCTTGGCTACTGAAGATAATGGAGGAAGAAACTAAGACCTAGTTTCTTTTTGGGGAAAAAATAGTCAGCAGTTCACTGCATTTTGCAAAATGGTCCTAAATAGTGATCTTTCTTTCCAAGGAAGGAGTTGCTGGTTTCCTCTTGCAGAATGGGTTTTGGAAGCAAAAGAACATGGCTGTATGGCTTTAGACACCAGATTTGTGACGTGTGAGTGTGCTTCAGCTGATCAGTGAGCGATGCAGACTTGAGTCAGCGCTTTAACAGGAATTTGGAGTGGTGCTGGCATGTCTGAACCAGCAGGGAAGCCTTTCCTAGAAGCTGCAGCATGACAGCGTGGTGCGGTGAGATTGCAAGGGGAAGGTTTGACTAGGGGAATGCAAAGTCAGTGCTCAAGCTGTATTGGTGAGGGTTTGGTATCTGTTATGTTGCAGCCACTTCGTAAGAAGTCCTTGATGCAGTGTCAGGTAGTCGTGGATTCAGTGAACTCAGAGGTCTTTCCTGACCTCCATGATGTTGTAATACCAGCAGGTCTGAGCCATGCAGGTACTCTTGCCAGGGCCAGTGATGGGTTCAGGTGCTGGACAACAGGTTGTAGATACTGCTGATGGGAAATTGTTTCTTAGATGTGACCGTTCAGTGAAGTGGTTTGTATTTTTAAGGCAATATGGCAGAGATGTCTACATAGGATAAACTAAAACTTGTAGTGTTGTGTAGCTTTTGTAAGAGGCGCATGGCATCACAGTATGTTCTGATGCTAGTTGTTGAAAAAAACAAGTTGTTGATAAAAAATCAAGTTGTTACTTGATTTTGAAGTAAGGAGCTAAATCTGGACAAGCAGTGTAAAACTCTAATATTGTCCTGGATCAGTGTTAGTTAGTGCAGTGATCATGTCTGACTCATGCTGTATCTAAAGATCACATTCTTGTGGAGCTTCTAGTTCCAAGATATGTTTCTAGTAAACATGTTCCGGTTCTGTACTGTCCAGGCTAGTTTGATGTGAAAACAAGCAACTTGGAGCAGACTTGTGTGGTCGGTGAGCATTACTTGCTGATGGTAAATAGATAGCAGAGCTTGTTCTGGTCAGCAAGAGACAAGAGTAGGCTGCTGTGACCTTGGCCATCTTTGAGCCTGTCTGGTTATTTGCAGATTTGAACTTTTTCTAGTTGCTGCAGTTCCTTATTTCCCATTTGTGAAATGTGGTGGCTCAGGGTCAGGTGCTGTTGAGTGATGAAATTATTGTAGCTTTTTCATGTGATTTGAGTGCACCAGAATGGACAAGTGTGGTGTTGGGCAGAGCTGTCTGGTTCTGTGTATGCTGGTGCTCTGTGCAAAGCTGTCATAAGTGTATCCACTGTGCTCTCCATGGTGAGAGGAGTTGTCTTTAGGCCTGAACTCTAGCTGGGCATTCAGTGCCTTCAATACCTGCTGCACTGCCAAGCAGCTGGAAGATTCCTCATGAAGAGACCTTTAGCCAGCAGTGTTAAATTAGTCCTGTGTCTTCTCATTTCTGCTGCAGAGCAAAAAAATTAAATAGTACTCTTCTTTTAAACTAGGGCTTTAGCTATTATAGCAGTTGGTTGGCTTTTAAGGGATCTCCATGGTGAAATAGCTGGCTCAGAACATGTAGCTTGATGCAGCTGACAGCCCTGCACAGTCTGATTCTGGAAGGCATCATGACTATAAACAACTTGCATCCTCAAAGGCAAATGGCATCTGTGCTTCCCAAAATACTGTCTGAGAGGTGAGGAGGTGGAACAGGAAAGCTGCTTGCAGGTAAAAATGATATGGCAGAGTGCAGCTCAAGGTAATTTTCGCTCCAGATGAGGGTGCTTGTGGTGTGGGCAGGTGTGTGAGCTACCAGACTGTCTGCAGTAGAGATTAGCTTAAGCCTTCATCCTTAACAGCAGGTAAAGCCGTGGATGGCTAAGACCTAAGTGCTGTAACAGATGTGAGGTAGGCGATATTTCTACAGCTTGAGAATTAGGGAGGGCATTTCAACAAGGGCATAATTCCCTCTCAGTAAATGCCAGTCTTGGGAACATCTGAAAATGAGTTGGAACATCAGTATAAACTATTGGCTCTGCAGAACATGGCTCAAGCAGTTATGCTGCCGTTTGTACTGTGGCTTCCTAATGGATCCCTGTGTCACCCTGGAGTCACTGCACAGCCTGCAGATACTTCCCCTCTGGTGGGAACACTGGGAGTAGCAGTAGACATGGATGACAGCTGCTTCAGGACATCTTGGTCAGCTTCCTTTTTTCCTTCCTAGGACTGGCCTCTTCCATCTCCAGAGCCTGACTGGTTGCACACAGACATTGCAAAGTGAACAACATCCCAGCCAGACCAGGCTGTTGGGTACTCCTTGAAGCAATGGTTTACAGCAGTGTGTGCTTCTGCAGTAAGGCATAACTGGCTGCACTTTCTTCCTTCAGACTACGAATCCTGTGAGCACACAGCTTTGAGTCAGGCTGCTCTGGCCACAGGAGTGTCTGCTGGGTGCAGGCAGGGGACCTGGTCTGTCCCACATGGGACAGCCAAGCTGTGGATGCTGCTGAGTGCTCTGAGCTCCCCTGAGACCTGCTGGTTGGGAAGGGGTCTTGCTAAGTGGTGTAACACACTGGTCTGCCAGTCAGTACCTGGAATACACTGGTCACCTGGTTTGTGAAACAGATCACCTTAAAGGTGTTGGGAGGGAGCCTCTATGGTTATTGATAAAGATACGTAACAGGTGGCTGGATGTACCCTGCTGCTTGCAGAAGGACAAGCCTGTGCTCTGTAATAAGTGCTTTACCATACTTAAAAAATCAAAGAGCTCTGTGTGCTGTGTCAGACAATCTAGAGTGCCAATTGAAGCAGCTCTTGGACAGTGGACCACCAGATCCCTTTTTTCCCTTGGACTGCTGCTATTACAGTAATGTCTCAAGGAGCTGGTGATTTTTTAAAAGTTCTCAGATGTACTGACCCAAGACTAAAAGACCTGCCAGTCTTGGAGAATTTTTGATAATACTGTAGGCTGGCAGTGCCAAACCTGGTGGAAATACCCACACTCTTTCATTACATCATGGAATAACAAAAAGCTGTCCCTAATCCTGAAACAGGTGACTCACTAAAGGGTTCAGAGTCTACAGCTTCCTGTAGGGCAGCTTCCCTGTTTACCCCTTGGGTTTTCATTGGGGAACAGGTTTCAGCCAGTGTGATGGGAATTTGCATAGGGTCCAGTACAGTTCTCCTAACAGCTTGTCTGTTCTGTGCAGATACTCTTGGGCAGGGCAGCAGGGTTTTTCCAGGAGTATCCATTGCTGTAACCTGAGTTGGAGCTGTTAAATGTGGTGGGGTGGGAGGGGGCAGGGCCAACCTGTGGGAAGCAGTCTTGTTTCTTTAGAAGTGCCCAGGTTTCTGGCATGGCAAAACAAGGACTGTACTTGACCTGGATGTCACCTCTAACATTTTTCCAGCTTTTTAAGAACAACCTGCTCAGGGATGAATAGATGTTGAATTGATGTCTTGTCTGCTCCCAGGGAAGCCTGCCTACTGCGGAGGGCAGCCCATTTGATAATGATTAGTTTTAAAAGGCTCCAGATGTAAGCCCTTGTCCCAAATGGTCTTTCATATTTGCTGTGATGGTAACCAGTGGTATCCTAATTGGAAATCTGACTTTTATTACTAGTTCACTTCTAATGTAGGGAAATTCTGCATGTTAGTGCTCTGGAAATTATTCATATGCCATGTGGAAATCGGCTCCATCATGATGGGACATGGGAGGAATCCCTGTC
This sequence comes from Oxylabes madagascariensis, assembly GCA_013400675.1. NCBI lineage: Eukaryota > Metazoa > Chordata > Aves > Passeriformes > Timaliidae > Oxylabes > Oxylabes madagascariensis. The sequence goes on from VYZR01116182.1 coordinate 5,466, forward strand.
TCTGAATGGACTAAATGCTGTTGGAGTGTATGTGGCTAGTTCTGAGCCTGTTCCTGGGCTGAGTCTGTCTGAATGTATCAACTGGTGAAACTGGATCTCCTGACTTGGAAGGCTCCTCACAGCCTCTTTCTGTATCAAGGGGGTGACTTGCGTCTGAATTAACTGCAAGGTTACTCCTATTGGTGTGTGACCTGACTGAGCACAGTCACCTGCTGGAGCTGGAAAAGGTTGGTCTGATGCTGGGACTGCGCTTGGTCTGAAGAGCAGGATGCTGGCAGAGCCCTATGGAAAGCTGTGGCAGTGGCAAGACTATGACCAGTCTTCAGTCTTTGACAGTACAGCCTATCTGGCCTGTCTAGTTTATACTAGTGACTGTCTAATTTATACTTGATCCTGGAGCTGCACAGCCTCACTCCCTCTGCTATCACTTTTAAAGGGACAGCTATGGTGAGGTGCCAGGCAGCATATCCTCAGCCCTGAGGGGAGGGCATTTTGCCCCCAGGAGCAGTACATAAATCAACTTTGGGCTGTGAGTTCAAGGAGTAAATCAAGTATTTCACAAGGGAGTTAACCTTTGAAGAAGGCTTGCTGGGAGTAGGTGGTCTTGAGTGAGGTGTATTGAAACCTCTCTGTATTGTAACACCATTGAACTTCCAAATGGCACAATTCCTGGTCTGACACCAGCATGGATTCCTTCTCTGGTGAACTAGGTAAGTGGAGTGCTTCCCCACCTGCCAGGTAAATGTTTTGACAGAGCTACCTCTTTAAAGGTAGTGTTTGGAGCTTGCTTGGTCTGTTAGAGGTGAGGGAGCTGGATGAGCTGACACAAAAACCCAGAGTCGTGATGTGTAGAAGAGGTACAGCTCTTGCCCCATTTCCAGTGTGTGCCACAGAGATCTCCTCAAACCCTGTTCACCAGGATTTTTGAAAACATATCCTTCCAAACAATCACGGATATTAAATGTAGCATATGAAGTATATGTGCTTCAGTTGTTCAGAGCTGCTGCAAGGTAGAGGTGAAGATGTGCAGAAACATTGCCCAGGGTGTCCATAGCCCAAAACTGAGTGGCTGTGCCATGGTGGGAAGCAGGTATTGTCTTTGCCAACTTGCCTGTAATACTGGGATAATGTCAAAGATGCAATGTAAACTTGCCAGGCTAGTAAAGCAGCTGTAAAGCTGCCTTGTAAGGTGCTGGAGATGCCTCTTGGTTGAGGTGGTGGTAAAGGCTTCCTTGGGAGCAGATGTGCTGAGCTCTGTGAGGCCACCAGTAGGAGTTCAGTTAGAGCTTCAGTGACATCTGTGGCTGTCGTGTGAAGACCGGTAAACATACACTTTCTCTCAAACTGTGTCTAAAACAAGTTTAAAGCATAAGATCTGGCCTCTTCTGGGCTTCTAACTGGGAACTGACAAACTTGTGCTGCACTGTCCTTCCACAGAAGCTTGAGCAAGCTGACTTTCTGTAACTGGGGTTACAAAATCACCTTCTCCAACACAACTGCATTAATTGCAACACCCTTGAGTAGCTTTATGCTTGGAGGAAGTGATGACTGATATAAATTTAAATAGTGAAGTTCCTTCATTTTTTGAGAGGATTGTAAAAGATTGCAGACAGGAGGAGTGGTTTCTGCTGAATTCTATACCCAGGGTAGATAGTGGAACCAGGATTCAGGCTTAGTTCCAGCCCTTAGAAGATGCTTGATCCAACAAAAACGGTTCCTTGTTCAAGTCAGTGATTTCTTTCTAGACTTCCTAAGGGCTAGACCCTAAACAGAGCCATCACTGAAATGGCTGATTAAGTCCACGTGCTAATTTCCAGGTTCATCTTATATTTGTAGATAGAACCGGCTCCTGGCTCAAGCTTCCGAAGTTGAGTACTAGTTCTGAATTGCCCAAAATAGCCCTTTACGTCACTTGGTGCTAGTCAAGGTTCAAGAGCTTTGCCAGCACAGAAAAAATTGGTAGTTAATGAGACTTTCCCTTCAGGTTTTTGTAACTAAAACTGAACTTCCTTCTGAGAATGAACATCGTGTTAGTGCAGCAGTGCTGCTTGTATGAATGGTCAGGATTTTAGTGCTGAGCCAGGAGGATGGCTCCAAAGATGGGCTTCATGGGAGTGCTGGGTGAGAAGCAGGAAAGCATATATCCCAGCTCCTCCAAATACCTTCCAGCAACTGGGAACAACTTTAGGAACAAGGTGTACAATCTCACCCTTGGATACTGGTGTAAGGCAGTTACAGATCTTTGTGGAACAAGCAGGTCCCCCTTGAAGAAACCTTAGTTCTCTGTGAGTGGAGCAAACTCAACTCTTAAGTCTCAGAGCAGTACAAAGACTTTAAATGCCCATGGTTTAAATACACTCCAGCAGCCTTTTAGAACAGATGCAAGAACATTTTCTTGCCAAATAGGACTGACCTCTGAGGACAATCTTGATGGTTTCAGAAAAGGAGATTGCCTGCCCTTCCATATGCCTATCTCTGCTGCCTCAAGAACGTGTTCCTGGCTGGCAGTTGACATGCATGTCGTCTCTGGGTGACGGTGAATGCAGTGGGAAGCTGTGGAGTTCCCAGAATACTCCCCAGTAAGACTGGAAGGAAGGGTGTCTTTTCAAGTACTGCAGAATCAAAGAATGAGGGATTTGAGGAAGCTTCTGTGAGGCTAATACAAAGTTTTCAAGGCGGAAGTTACTTTTGGGTAGTACTCTTCTTGTACTCTTCCAGCAGGTCTCAGGTACAGGTGATAAGCCCATTATTCTGTGCCGGTCTCTGCACGGTCAAGTGTTGACAGGGATGATGAGTAAACCTTAGGCGTAAGGTGGTTGTGGTCCTCTATAACCTACAAGCCAAACTCTTCTTTGTGGTTCCAGTGGGTGGATTGACAAGTGTTTAGACCTGGGTCCTTCACAGGTGAGGTCACTGTCTCCATGTGCCAGAACTTTTCTCCAAGGAATGATGTGGAGCAGCAATATTTGAATTGGTTTCTATCTTGGTGTGTCTGATGAAGCTGCAGTGGCACATTTAACTCCAGGGCCAAAGCATAGGGGAATGGGTTTTGTGGGAGAACAGGCCCCATGAAGGAGATCTGTGCATCTGAACTCAGTTCAGGTGGCCCAACTCACAGCTGTGTTCTGCTGGGGTAGACAGATGCTTTGTTGAGCCTTGCAGTGTGGATTCTGGGAGGGCACAAACACTTGGGACTTTGGGGTTTGGCCCCTAAGCAGGGGCATGGATAGCTGCTGGGGGTGTGCTCTGCTGTGAAGCTGGCCTGGGAAGATGTTCTGCTATCAGTAGTGTTTGAACAGCATCTCTTAGTCATCTTTGGACTGGGACTCTGGGTAGGTCACTTCTTCATCCTTTAGGAGAGTATTCCTGGCTGTCAAGTGACTGTGTTAGTTCTGCACAATCCTTCCTTGTGTTGACTTAGCTGTTCTAACTGCAGCCTAGTGAAAGAAATGATATCTGGGGATATGTCTAATGCATTTTTTTCTCTTCCAGCCTTGGGAGCTGCATATGGAACAGCAAAGAGTGGCACAGGTATTGCAGCCATGTCTGTCATGAGGCCTGAGCTGATCATGAAATCCATCATCCCTGTGGTCATGGCGGGTATTATAGCAATCTATGGCCTCGTAGTGGCAGTGCTCATTGCCAATGCCCTCTCACCTGACATCACGCTATTCAAGTAAGTTGCTGTATCTGGCGGTTCTGTTTCAGACCGTCCTGTCACAGTTTGATGTGTGTGTGGGTGGTTTTGGCTCAAGGCCCCTGGAAGACCTGGCAGTGCTAAATGCTGCTGGGCTAGCCTTAGGAGCACAAGCTGGATTCCAGCTTCCTGCTGGATGCCTCCGCCCTAGTGGAGCTGCCTGCTCAGTTGGCTGTACTGGCTGTCACAGATCAATCGGGCATCCCACTCCTCAGGTGGTGGGGCTGTGGCTTGAAAGAAGCCATGTACAGGCAGCAGTGGGATAGGAGGCAAAGCTTGTGTCATGATGCCAGACACTCTAGACCTGGATGCACAGGTGTTTCCAATACTGCCTAAATAGTTCTGCTGTTGCCTGGGAGATGCAAGTGAATAATTAATATTGCTTTTGCTTTATGTGCTGGTAAATCAGTCCTTGAGCTATACATCGGGTCTCTATAGCAGCTACAGTCTGAAACTTAATCTGCTCTTGGCTTCTGAGAACAGCTGGAACTGGTGTGATTGAGCCCTCTTGGAATTAAACAGTGCTGCTGAAGTGTGACAGGTATCTCTGCTGTACAGCCTGTACCTATGAGCAGTGTGCTTGACCTAAAAAGACATGATCTAAAACAGCAGATACAAATGGTCCTTTGCAGTTGCCAGGTGGGCAGACACTGATAGGGGCTGCTCCTCAGGACTGCTCTTCTTCATGGAAAACCAGACCATTCCTGCCCAGCTTCTGCAGTGCAAGACCCCTGGATGTGCTGTGGCTGTATATAAGGTTGCTCTGGGTTGGAGATGAGCAGCTATTAACAGGCTGCCCAGCACTGTGGAACAGGTATTGCTGCAAGTGCTAGTAAGTGCTGCTCTGTCAGCACACTGAGCCTGCTGATGGCCAGATGAACCTGGTAACTCAGTTTGGTGTATGAGCCACACATGAACATCAGGTGAAGATCCTTCACTGCTGCCTGTTTCTTTAAGTATCAGAGTTGGGAGTGTCAGTAAGCATCTGCTTTGAGACACATTGGGCTTGTTGAAAGAGTTAGGGGCTTAAGACTGAGTGTCCTGTTCCTTGCCACTGAAACTCTTCCATCTCTGTCCCACAGGAGTTTCCTTCAGCTGGGTGCTGGCTTGAGCGTGGGTCTCAGCGGTCTGGCTGCTGGCTTTGCCATTGGCATTGTGGGCGATGCAGGTGTCCGGGGCACAGCACAGCAGCCCAGGTTATTTGTGGGGATGATCCTCATTTTGATCTTCGCTGAAGTCTTGGGTCTCTATGGCCTCATTGTTGCCCTTATCCTCTCCACGAAGTAAATGTTGCAGTATGATGTAAAGAGATGTAACAAATCTATGTTTAACAAAAAAAAAAGCTCCAGAATGAAAATGGTTTCTCCAATGTGTACAGTTGTCCCAATTTGGTAGTTGATCTCTTGTAAATGCGCAATATATGTTAGTGACTTGTCTGTCCTGTGTGTACTTCAATATTAACTTGGATGGGCTGCTCCAAGCCTGCTGCATGGCTTGGGGTGGCCTGTGTGCAATTTTCCACCCATTGCTGTTAGTATTTTATGTATAAATATGAACTAGAAATGTAATTTTTTTCTCTTCACTGGATGTTTATTTATAAAAGACTTGACATGTTCATACATCTATGGAGCAAGGATTTTCAATTTCCCATGCTATATATTAATCTTATATATAGGTAGATTACACTGTGGGGTCAATTGTAAGTGCAGAGAATTCCTTGGATGTAATTTTGATTCTAAAGATTGCTGTAGTGTCCTGGTATTGGAGTATGAGAATTTTGTGTTTTATTACAGCAATTGTCCGAAACACTCCTGTGTTTCAATAGTAACTGCGTATGCTTCGGCATCAGTTGTGCACCCAGTGTTGGGTTACAAACTTCTACCATGTTTCCAAATAAAACTTCCTCACTACATTGCTGTAATGAGTCCCCGACTCTGATTTCCAGCTGTTGCTGCTCCTTTGGGAAGAGGGTGAGGTCCCTCGAGGAAGGCATGTTCCTGAAGTGACTGGGCAGCATGCTGGAGTGATGCTGCCCACTTTGCCACAACTTTCCCTTTCTCCTGCGCCATGCCAGTGTGGTTCTCAGCTGCTGCCATGGGCCATATTCATGGTGAGCAGGGATGCAGGGTTGTGCTCACCCTGATCACATTTGGCTCAGTGTGATACTCTGTACCTAGGGGTCAGGGAGCTTGCAGCCAGCACCAAGGGCCAGGGAGAAAGGGTGCAGGCTGCAGTCTGTGACCAGGAGAAGAAGCTACCTTGTCAGGAAACAAGCAGCCTGTCCTTGTGCTGGCCCTGCAGAAGCTGAGCTGCTTGGAAACTATACTGTGGACAGTAATTGCCTCAATTGCCTCTGAAGTACCTCAACAATAGTCTCATCAACAAAATGGCTTCAGGCAAGAACTTGTATTTTTATATTTTAAATCGCAGGATTTGAGCTGAGAGATTGTGCTGCTGCAGCTACTGAGTGTTGGAGCAGCCTCCTCTGACCTGAAGATTTGAATACTGCCAAGCATGTATGGGAAATGTGTTGGACTACTTCATTGGTAAAGCTTGGTCCCAGTTAACACTGAGAAGTCTGTAGCTTGGAGCGCAGACCAAATGTTACTACTCAGACACCTGGTGCGAGCAGTGCCTTTGGTATCAAACCAAGCTGATGCATGTGGAGGGATGTGTCACCTGGTTGGGAATGAAAATGTGTATGTGTGTTTCACTGAGGTACCTGTACAGTGAGTGGTGCAAGTACCGTGAAGAGCTGTGGCCAGAACATAAGGAATTCACTGAAGCTGTTGGGAGCTGCTAACCTAGCAAGGATGCACTGTGTGCACCTTCTGGGTGTTTGGGAGACTGTAGCTGTGAGCCAGTCATCCTGTCAGGGTCAACAATAATTATTAAAGGAATGGGCTTATTTTTTTGCTGTTTGCTGAAACACTGATCTCTCTGCAGTCACCTCTCAGCGGGCTGGATCTGGGCCGGACTGGTTTTGCTGGGGAAGGGCTTTGCGTCCCGGCTGTGTGAGCAGAGATTGTGGTGGGGCTGTACAGAGGTGTAAGCTGACTGAAGGAAAATCATGCATGCCTGCTGAAGCAGTGGTGGGGGGAAGGAGAAATTACTGATCTGTATGGTTTTGGTCATTCTTTTCATCAGCAAAAATAGTAGACTAAACCTCTGAATGAGGCTTTCTGTAGGGGTCATAAAGGTTTATGGAATCTGTAGGTTAATTGTCTCACACTGACTGCAGAGGGGGCCTTTGTGGTACAGTCTGACAGCTTGCAGCTGGGGGTGTGAATCCAAAACCCAGGCTCTGGAGAGCATGCTGCATCCAGCTTGCAGTTTGGTGAGAGGAATTGAATTTGGCAAGTTAAATTATGTGGGAGGATATGGAGAGGGTCCTGGCTAGGGCTGCAAATAAGCTTAACATCGGGTTTTACCTTCCATTCCTACTGCCAATCTTTCTGCCAGTTGATAAGAACATGAGCAAAATTGCATTTAAGAGAGCAGCTAAATGCTCTGGTCTCCAAGGGCAATTAGCAATTGAAAGGCCCCCTGTTCCAATCAACTCTAAGGTCCCTTGTAGGTTGGTGACATCGTGCAGAGACAGTTAATAGGTACCTGCAGAACCAATGCAGGGAAGATCCCTTCAATGGCATTTTGCTTCATGCTTTAGAACATGAAGCCTTTGTCATTAATATATGAACCCATTCAAGAAGAACAGAGCTGGGCTGAGCATGGATTGGGGGAGGATCACTTTGTGCCAAGTACCTGCAAATACACCCAGAGTCAAATTAACAGTCTGTACATGCTGCCTCAGCCTTCAGTGATGTTCTGAATCCTCTGTGATGACCCCGGCTGAAAACTCACATTTCAAGTCCTTCACTGTTAATATTGCATCAGCACATTTCTCCAGTGATTCGGGGCATTAAGAATATGAGGGACCTTTGGGGTTTTTGAATTTCCTTTACTGCCAGGAACATGGCAGCTCAGAGGGCAATCCCAGCTGGCAGGGACTGACTCGGTGGTCGGTTTGGAAGAGGGGAAGGGAGTGGCTGTGCCGGCACAGCCATGGTGCTTTGGTGCTCCGTGCGTGGCTGGGAGCTCTGCAGTGAGTCAGCCCTGCGGAGAGAAGAGGAGCGGGGCCTCTGCAGCAGCAGCACAGGGCCATCCGCAGTCAGTGCAGGCTCGGGGAGATTCAGGACCCGCTGCCAGACCTGCCAGCACAGACAATGCCTCCACAGAGCCTGCTGACCTTGTTCTTTGTTAACCCATTCACGCTGTTTTTTGTTTATTTTTTTTTT
>VYZR01116212.1:0-10380 GCA_013400675.1 Oxylabes madagascariensis
CTGGCCGTGGATATTTGGATGCTCTGGACAGCCTGGTTCCATTTTGTTCCCAGTGTGAAAAGAGAAAATTCTTGGAGGTCAAAATAGTCCTTGCTTTGGGAATAATCCTAAGAGGGCCCAGTAATTCCAGGTTTAACACAAACTCCAGGGCAGCTCCAGGATGGAATTTTACTTTGTCCTTTACCCCATTCCCCATTTCATCTCTAACCAGAAGGGAGCAGCCGTCCCACCAGACTGGGGATTTAAAGGAATAAGCTTGGATTGCCTTTGGAGCAGACAAGCAGAGCTGGAGCACTGAGGGAGAAATGAATTTAAATGCTTTTAGTGTTTATTTGACTTAAGCAGGTCCATTTTCCCTGCACCAACCCACGGGTGCTTCCTGGAGAAGTCAGACTTCCCGAGCCATTCCTGTGACAGGCGCTCGCTGCATCAGACAAAATAAATTAACAAAAATTTAATTAGTTTGTAGCATTCCTGTCAAAACTGACAACTCAAACATGGGGAAAAGATCATGTTTTTCCCCGGGGAGCATTTTTTATTTCATTTTTTTGCTCCCTGACTGAGGGGGAACACGAAGTTGCAGAGCTATTTTTGGGTTTTACACGGCCTACTGCTTCCTGTGCTGTGGGAGGGTTCAGGAGTGAGGCCATAAAGGAATTAAATTTCCTCCTCTCCCTTTAGGACTGTGGATATGGACCCTCTGCTTATTTACATTCTCCCTGACAAGTTTCTTCCTGACTGAGCTGTTTTTTTGTAATCCCCACTGGATCCTTGACATGGATTTCCATCACAGAAGGTCCTTTCAAAGGATTATGTCTTGGTCCTGGCCTAACTCCGTGGATATAAATACATGGATGGATATCTTAGGAGTTTCTCAAGGAAGCATGGAATAACTCAGATGAATTTCCTACAGCCATGAAGAATTCCCCTCGGGGAAAATAAAAAAAATCCCAAAATATCACTCAGAACCAGATTTTTTTAGCAACACATTCACATCTTCCACTTTCAAACCCATTTCCCACCCCCTGCGGAACTCAGGTCAGTTGTTAATTGTGGTGACAATTGTTGGATGTCACAAACAGTGAAATATCAGAGTGATGTCCCAAATCCAGCCCTGGGGGATGTCTTGCAGGGAGGATGGAATTCCAGAGGAGTTCCTACACCCTTGGCTGGCACAGAGCAGGGGAAGGTGTTGTGGTTGGAGTAGCTGCGTGCTGGAATCAGCTCAGTAATGATTTTGGGCCTTGAAAGCAGCTACTAATTACTTTAATTAAACAATTATCCAGCAGATCAAATAAACAGCAAATAATAAATCTTGCAGGTTGGGAGTACCATGCATTTCACGCAGATAAGCATCAGTGAAATATAATAGAGTTGAGTGTTATTGTTAATTTTGACTTGGGGCTTACAAATCACAGCTCCCCTGAGCTCTGCAAGATCCAGGTAAAGCAAGAAATCCAACTAGAACCTCTTTAATTCTCGTTTTCCAAAGAAAACCTTGCCTTTGGTTTTCATCTCCCCCTGTTGTGGTGGTGGAAGGTCTGTCCGGGATGTCGGTGACTCCCCCTGGCTCTGCTGGACCCCTCAGCAGGAAAAAAAATAGAATTTAATTCATAATTTGAAGGATTTCTGTGGTGTTGGGTGCTGTTGGTAGCTCACGTCCTCAGGCAATCCTCTCCTCACTCACGTGTGGCCAGGAGGAATCAGGAGAGGATTCCGCACTGGGTGTGGAACGATGCGGGGGAGACAAAACACGGGAGTGCTCCCCTCACGAGCAAACTTCAGGAGCTTCACACGATGATTTACCCCAAAAGGCAGGCCCCAAATCTCTGCTCCTGCCTCGAGTGCCCAATGCCATTTTTTGGGCCACCCCCCCTTCCCAGCCCAGCCCAGGTGTGGAGCTTGCAAGGTCCCAGAACAGAACTACCGCATTAAAACCTAATTAATTCCATGCATCTTATTAAAGAAATAATAATCCCTGGGCCCCGAGTGTTTCTTACAGCCCAGGATTGGATTAATTCCTGGGTCTGAGCCAGCAGCTTCCCAGTCTGCCCAGTTGAGGCACAAAGGAGAGCGTTTCCAAGTCAGTAACCAAGGGGTGATTTGTGACATGTCAGGAAGATCCAGGGAAAAAACGATGGTGCTGGAGACCCTGGAGAAGGGAAATCCATCTTCTGCTTGGGAAGAGGTGAATAACTCTTGGAAACCCAACACATTTCACCTTCCCCCCCCTTGGCTCCAAAGCCTGTTCCGAGGTGGGAGATCAGCAGTTTGCAACTGAAAGAATTCCATGTAAAATAATAAAGGGAGCAGATTTCCAGGAGCAGAAATGGCACCAAAAGGGAGCCACTGCCCCACTCCCTGTCCTCCACTGAGGGAACATTTATTCAGCAATTAGGTTGTAATGGCAAAACTTTCAAGGCAGCGCTGGGCAGAAAGTCAAAATCTACATTTTAAGGAGATATTTTAAGTCCCCTACAATGCACAGGAGCCTGAATGATTTTTCTTTCCCTGTAACACAAGAATTTGTCTTCCTACAGAGGAGATAAATGCAGACATCCCATAAAATTCATTTCATTCAGCTTCTCTGAATTTCCCACCTTAAACCCAGAGATGGATGGTACAACGTCACTATGGCATGTTCATGCTAAAATTTAAAAGGTTTTGAGATTAATTACATTCCTTAAATTAAAGTCTTGAGGGGAAACAAGCAAGGTACAAAATAGGTATTTTAAGTAAAAGCAAAAAAAGCAGCAATCAAGAGCACAGTGATCGGTTTGCAAGTTGAAAACAATGTTTGAAGGATTCTTCTAACATGGAATCAGTGATTTTCCACAGAGTTCCAGAATGGTTTGGGATGGGGGGGACCTCAAAGCTCCTCCCATCCCTTGCCACGGGCAGGGACACCTTCCACCATCCCCAAGGTTGCTCCAAGGTGGCCTTGGACATCCAAGGGATGATAATGTGCAATTCAGGAGGATGTTCAGTGGCTCAGTGCTGCTCATTCCATGGAATATTTCACCCCTGCGTGTGCTCAGGTCACCTCCCTCGGGGACTGTCCCATGCCAGGAGCATCCCTGTGCTCAGGGAGGGTTTGACCCTCATCAGCTTTGCCCTAAACTTGATTTCTTGCAAATGAAATGCAAATGCAGCAAGAACAAGGCCCAGCTCCGCTGCTCCCTGCACTGAGGGCAGGACAGGACTTGGCCCAGGACAAAGGAATTATTGCTGGGAAATGAGCTGTGCAAAGAAATAGTAGCGTGAAGAGCTGAGAAATCTCTTTGCAACTCCTCAGCTTACCTTTGAGCAGGAATATTGACACAACCAGCTCCGCAGAGGGCCGAAAATCTGGGAGTTTGGAGTGCTTCGGAAAGAACTGGGGTTTCAATAAAAAATAAAATAAGCTTTGAAGGGAGTGTGAAAACCCCAGGACGCGGAGAGTAGATGGCAAAGAGCTCCAGAGCAGGGAGATGGCTGCAGGTCCCCATCCCCTCCCCAGTCCTTGTTTATCCCTGCAGTGCAGCAAATGCAGGGCTGGAGAGGGAAGGAGGGGGGTGCATTGCCATGAAAGCTTCCCCCATCCTTTCTTCTCCTCTCTCTAATGCTGCCCCTGATGTATTGAGCTGCATTCCAGCCAGCTTCAAGGACATGTTTCTGAATCCCATTCAAGATGCTGACAGCCCCCGAAGGTGTGAGAGGAAACATGCCCTCAGATGGACTGCATTTATTCGTCTGCTTAGACCTTTAATCTGACATGTTTAGCAAAGCCTCTGCCGCGGCTGCTGAGAATGTTCCAGGAGAAGAAAGGAGGAGAAGCAGGATTCAGGTGTTGCCTCTGGAGGTTGTTGTGGTGTTGGTGGGGCAGGCTCCAAAGCTGACAAGAAAAAAGCGGTGCCAGCCAAGGAATGGGGCTCTCTGGTGCTGCTGGGCTGGGCAGGCTGCCCTCGCTTTGCAACTGGTTTTTCTGGTCTTCTACTGGTCTTTACTGGACTGTTTTGCCACATGGAACCCCAAGAACGCCCACAAGCTCCTGCACATCCTTCATTGCAAATGGCACCACGTCTGCTCTTGAATCCCTTCCACTCTCGAGGGCCACAGAGCCCAATTTCCCTTCTTGATCCAAATTAGGACTTCAACGGAATTACTTTGTGCAGATCATGAGCTTAGACTTGAGCCAGATAAGACTTGTGGCAGATAAGGACTCCTGTCCTTGCTCTGCACAGAAATTCTGCTGAAATCCTGCCCACTTTGAGGAGAGATCTGCTGATTTCCACCAGCAGGAGAAGGGCAGCTTTCCAGTCCTGGTTTTAATCCATCAGAGATCTCCTGCAAACAGCTGCCTTTTATTTCTTTCCTTCTTTTTTTTTTTTTTTGTTTTTTTTCTTTCTGTAGTTGGGACTAACTCAGTGTCTTTCTCTTTTTTTTTTTTTTTTTTTTTTTTTTGGTGAAGAGAATCTCTATTTGCTGTGTCCTGGTGAAGTCCCAGTTATTCCTATTTCATTTACATCAACATCACTCAAGACTTAGTCACCAGCCTTAAATGATGTTGACTTAACATGGGTTTAAATAGAATAAAAAATGACTCATCACTGTGTGAGGGATTTCTGAGGCTGAGCAAAGGGGAGAAAGTGGAACAGCTTAATCCTTAACTTCTGCAAATCCTTCTTTTCTCTCTCCTGCTAAAATGGAAGGAGGGAATTCCTCGTGGAGCTGAAGCTCCGATGATGGGAAAAAGGGGTTGCTTTGCAAAATACAAAATAAAAAGAAACTTTAATCGCCGTGATAAGATTCTCCTTAAAAACATTCAGTTCTGCCCTCAGAGCCCTGCTGCAGCACATTCATCACCACAGGGACCTTGAGCTGTGGCAAATTGTAAAATTGTATTTGTAATTGTGGTTACAAATTCCGTGTGGCGCAATGCTGATGGAACTGGGGACACGAGACAGGTCAGAGGGGGCTCAGGTCTGCTGCTTTTTGGAGCTGATCTTAAAAGGGAAAAAAACACCCCAACTGCTGAAAAATCCATGCCTAAGTAATTTTAAAGCCTGGCCTAAGGAGCTGAAGGCCCGGCAATGGGGACACAAGGATTTGGGGGGGCCTCAGGCCTTCACTCAGGTCTGCTGCATTTTGGATGCGATTTTAAAAAGGAAAAAAAATCCCTAACTCCTGAAAAGTCCATGCCTAATTAAATCCTGGCCCAAGGAGATGATGTCCCAGCAGCGGGGACACAGGGCCTGGGGACGGTTTGGAGGGGCCTCAGGCCTTCATTCAGGTCTGCTCCGTTTTGCAGCAGATTTTAAAAGGGAAAAAAGAAAATCCCTAACTCCTGAAAAATCCATGCTTAAATAATTTTAAATCCTGGCCCAAGGAGATGATGTCCCAGCAGCGGGGACACAGGGCCTGGGGACGGTTTGGAGGGGCCTCAGGCCTTCATTCAGGTCTGCTCCGTTTTGCAGCAGATTTTAAAAGGGAAAAAAGAAAATCCCTAACTCCTGAAAAATCCATGCTTAAATAATTTTAAATCCTGGCCCAAGGAGATGATGTCCCAGCAGCGGGGACACAGGGCCTGGGGACGGTTTGGAGGGGCCTCAGGCCTTCATTCAGGTCTGCTCCGTTTTGCAGCAGATTTTAAAAGGGAAAAAAGAAAATCCCTAACTCCTGAAAAATCCATGCTTAAATAATTTTAAATCCTGGCCCAAGGAGATGATGTCCCAGCAGCGGGGACACAGGGCCTGGGGACGGTTTGGAGGGGCCTCAGGCCTTCATTCAGGTCTGCTCCGTTTTGCAGCAGATTTTAAAAGGGAAAAAAGAAAATCCCTAACTCCTGAAAAATCCATGCTTAAATAATTTTAAATCCTGGCCCAAGGAGATGATGTCCCAGCAGCGGGGACACAGGGCCTGGGGACGGTTTGGAGGGGCCTCAGGCCTTCATTCAGGTCTGCTCCGTTTTGCAGCAGATTTTAAAAGGGAAAAAAGAAAATCCCTAACTCCTGAAAAATCCATGCTTAAATAATTTTAAATCCTGGCCCAAGGAGATGATGTCCCAGCAGCGGGGACACAGGGCCTGGGGACGGTTTGGAGGGGCCTCAGGCCTTCATTCAGGTCTGCTCCGTTTTGCAGCAGATTTTAAAAGGGAAAAAAGAAAATCCCTAACTCCTGAAAAATCCATGCTTAAATAATTTTAAATCCTGGCCCAAGGAGATGATGGCACAGCAGCATTTAGGGACACAAGAATTTGGGGACACAAGAATCTGGGGACAGTTTGGAGCGGCCTCGTGCCTTCACTCAGCTCTGCTGCCTTTTGGATTTTAAAAGGGAAAACAATCCCGAACTCCTGCAAAATCCTGTGGCCGAATAATCGTGAAGCCTGGCCCCGGGGAGCCCAGGGCATCCCTGCCGGGGTGCCCCAGCTCCTCTGGGCACAGAAGGGCCGTGGGGCGGCCGGAGCCCCTCGGAACGCGGAGCTCCGCACGGAGCGCGGTGCGAACCCTTCCCGGGGGCTGGAATTTTGGCGGCCGGAGCCAAGCCCACATCATCCACGAGCAGCCACCTCGGCTCCTGACGACGGCCAGGCCTCAGATCTGCTCTTTGCTCCTTTCTGCGGAGCAGAGAGAGCGGATCAGAGGACACCCTGCAAGCCTTTGAGGAGCATCCAGCTCGGGCTGCAGAGCCCGATGACTTCAGCGCGAGCGTCGCTCGCCGCGCTCGACGTCTGGAATAAAGAGACAGACAGAAAAAAGCACCTTTGGAGCCTTTAAGGCTAATTAAGGAGTGCATCAAAAGGAAAAAAAAAAAAAAAAGAGAGAAAGAGAGGGAGAGAAAGATACGTTTGGCTGACTGTGAATGAATCTTATAAAATGGAAATGGGAAACATGTGCAAACGCTTTAAATATTTTTGCCCCTGCAAGATACTTGAAGACTTCCCTTGTAAAACAAATAGGGAACAAAATAAAACCAGGTTTCCTTCAGTCAGCACATAATCATTTTCATGTTAATTTTTATCTTGTTAACTCAAAAATCTATTAGAAGAAAATTATCTGCCTGAAATCTGGCTTGTGACTCACGCTAAGTGGTTCTGATATTTTGAGAAAATAAATCTTTACACTGTTTACACAAGTCTATCTGAAATTACAGTGTGTAAAAGAAATAATGGTTTCGAGTGACCATAGGTGACAAATGATCAGGCTTCTGATGTTATTCCCCTTGGCCTTGGCTGCAGGGGAGGTTTTTTCTTTTCCTTTTCTTTTAATCCCTTCTCATTGTAACAATGGCAAAGCATGCCCAGAGTTAAATGCAAAACTAATTGAACATTCATTCAACAGTAAAATAATTGTGCTGTGGATTCTGCCCAGGTGCTGAATGGTCAGATCCAGTCACATAATTAAATTGGGCAGAAGAGTAATTTAATTACAGACCTGTCATTAATGGTGAGAAGCCTCCCTGCTTTTCCTGCCAAGTTGTGCTACCAAAGGGTTTGGATTTTGAAAAAAGATTATTTGCACACAGAGAAAAAGATGATATTGAATGTAATCATGGAACGATGGAATCATAGACTCATGGAATCATAGAATCAAAGAATCACAGAATCATGGAATCATAGAATCAAAGAATCACAGAATCATGGAATATGGAAAGGACCACAAGGATGATCCAAGTCCAACTCCTGGCCCTCCACTCCAACGTTTCATAGCTGTCACCTTAATTCTTCATTTTCTAAACAGGCCCACTGATTGCCATTAAAATGAGAATTAAAGCTTTTTTCAGGATTTAAACATTCCTTTTTCTCCTCACAGATACCACCAGTCTCCACACATTCCTTGTGTCATTCCGAAAACACAGTACAATAATAATAATTCAACATCTGTGGCTAATCCTCCAAGCCAAAGGCTATAATTAATTCTAACCCCTTTCTTCTGCTTGAATTTCAGCAGCATAAAATAACAGGTAGAAGGAGATGTTCACTGGTGAGAAATCTGGATAAATACACAGGAGTTCATTAGTAAGAACAAGTGGTGTGTTTTGGCTGGAAAACATCTTTTTGGGGTAAAGAGAAGGAAGCAAATGAAATGAAACCTAGGCATTTTATTCCAGGATTTGAACTTTCCATATTCTGCCCTGAGTTGCTGTATTAGCTAAAGCTCTGGGAGGACAATTATTGAATGGTTTAGATTGAAGTTATTACTTAAATCCCCTTAAATTCATAGTGGGCAGCCTGGAAACTCTGCCTGGGTTCTGGGATTCCTGAGGAAGGCACAGACTGCAGGCAAAAGGTGCTTTTTAGCAGCTTTTTGTTATTTTGCAAACCGATTCCACTTCAGCTCTACCAGTTATCAAAACCTCTACAGCTGAGTTTTGCTTTTTAAAGGGAATAGAATCCTTCCCACCCCGCTTTGCAAAGTTCACCCCCATGCCATCTTTTCCATCCTCTGGCTTTGAGTCTGGCTAACTTCATAAATAAAAAATAAATACCTCAGCTTGAGGCTGAAATCCTGGGAAGGGCAGCCAGTCCCAGCATCCCCCGATGGGATTGACACACGGATTCTCTCTTTCTCCAGACTGGGAAGACAACACACTGGCACAGACTGGCAGGAAGAAATGTTGGGAATAAATACTTGAATGGTACCTTGGCATTCCCAGTAGGATCAGAAAAGCAGGAAGGGCTTTGTCCATGGGTGAGGGACAGCTGGGATGGGACTGGAGGGGGGAAGAGGAGCTGCCCACGAGTGGAGCTCAGGCTTGGAGCCTGAATTCCTTTGGGGATTTTCTCCTCTGTTTAAAATCTGTGGCATGGCTGGGCGCTCTGGAGCTGTTCAACAGGAATAACCCCAGGAATTCTCCCAGGTGAGACAGGGAAGAATCCGAAGGGAAAGCCCAGCAGGTGCCTTTGCTGGTCAGGGATTTCCCCCTGCTGAATGGGGCTCTGGATTAAAGGAGCTCCATGAACCCAACGTTTCCTCCTCCTGTGCAATTCCCATCCCCTGTCCCAAACCTTGGGAGTGACACAGCAGAGGGGACAGCTCAGCATCCTTTGAGGAACGAGCAAAGAGCTGGATTCCAGTGGGGAACAGAAGGAAAAGCCATTTATTGGTATCAGCTCCAAGGGCTGCAGAGCTCCGAGGTGACAGGATTGGTTTTGTGGCACTGAACAACATCCCAGCCCAGCAGGGCTGAGGTTGATGCCCAGACCATTCTGGGATGGACTCCACGGCATTTTTGCAATTTTGGGCTGTTCCCAACCGGAGAATTCCCCAGGGAATGCTGGGGATGAGCTGCCCACCCAGGCCACAGCAATGACTGGGTTTGCTTTGAGCTGCAGATCTCCCACCGCAACAAGCAGCACTCCCAGCGGGGCAGCTGGCACCAAAACCAGCTCCTGGAAATCCAATCCCATTCAGCAGGGGGAAAAGATTCCTGCTGGGAAAGCAGGGAGAAGCTCCTGCCCTAAAGAGCTGCCCTTCCATCCCTCCACAGGTACCTGCTGGGGTTCTTCCTTCCAGGTGCTTGAGGGTTTAAAACACACAATAATTTCACAGAGAGGAAAACCCAGGCTGGGCCCCACCACAACATCAGCCACAGAATTATACCCTGCGCTTCCTGCAGCAAGGAGAATTTGCTTCTCTGTTACCCAAAAACGACACAGCTGAGCTCCGTGGCTTGAAGTTAACATCACTTGGAAACATGAGGAGGAATGATTGAAGGATTTTAGCAGTGAATTGCGGTGATTCTGTTCCTAAAG
This sequence comes from Oxylabes madagascariensis, assembly GCA_013400675.1. NCBI lineage: Eukaryota > Metazoa > Chordata > Aves > Passeriformes > Timaliidae > Oxylabes > Oxylabes madagascariensis. The sequence goes on from VYZR01116212.1 coordinate 9,737, forward strand.
TGTCTTGGTGGCTGTTGAAACATTTAAAAATCCCTTTAATTTTTCTTTAATTAAAAAATAAATCTAATGGGATTTCTTTAATTCCAACCGCATCTAATTATCGTTATGCTCACATCTAATAATCAAGATTCTTGTCTGTGGATGTGAATTTGAAATTATTGAATCATCATGGACCAAATATTAAGCCACATGAAAAGGTCATAAAACGGGGCAAACTAGAAAAGTTATTAATTAATGAAATGACCACAATATACATTATTCACCCAGCACCATCAAACAGAGCCCAGAACATGGTGACGGTAGAAAAATCTAGAATTTAGCTAATTTAGGGAGAGAAACATGGGTTGAACAGCATTTTTGGTGAGAGGGGATTCTGTGTGAGTGTGTATTTGTCTTAATTTAGGACAAGCTCTTTAATTTAGGACAAATTACTCTTGGTTGTGCTGATGACCACGAAGTTCACAAAACAACGGCCTGGCAGAAAGAGAATTTTTGCAGGAAATTCTGCTCTAAAAGACCTTCCCTGGGGGAATGAAAAGCCCCACAGCTCTGTCATTGATGTCACCATGGCTACTGCTGCTGATGGACCCTGGGGACCACCGCAGGTTCAGACATTCCACCTGCTGGGGTGTAGCCCTGATTTT
>VYZR01116247.1:32784-47338 GCA_013400675.1 Oxylabes madagascariensis
GCCCTTTCTTTCATCCTCTAGGTTTGATACAAGTTTTCCAACGGCATGATGAAGGGGAGGACTTGTTGGCCTTCGGCTGAACCAGTTGCAGATTGGTTGGGGTACTCGACTTACCCTTGAGGAGAGTCAGCAACCCTGCTTTTGCAGCATTCCTTTAGCTTCTAAAAAATCCTGGTGTTTACATGGGGTTAAAAAAGCCCTTTCTGCTGTGACTGCCTATAAAACAGCTTGGCTCTAACCNTTGGTAAGACATGGCTCCTTAAATTACCATCTCTATAAGGTGATGTACAGAAACCCAAAATTCCCTGACAGAAAGCAGACTCAATTCATTTTATTATTGTATGAAAAGCAAGACCTGCTTTTCTTCAGAATTAATATTTACATTTCATCTCTTGAATTCCATCTGTCCCTGGAAATCCAAATCTTTCCCAGAACAAATTATCAGCAGGTATTCCTCACATACAACACATTTCAAATGTCGTTATACCAATACAAAGAATTTTCATCTTGGTATAACTTATTTTTAAACAAAATCAATACCATTATTACAAGAGCACTTGGTTATGATTTTTATTTTCATATTACAGGCATTACTAATGCAACGAATTTCATAAAACAAGATGATCACTGAAATCCAATTGTATCAATGACCAACCATCACAGACGTACTTTTCCCAAAAAAAAAGCAGGGGGGAAGTGGACAGAACTTCCACCAGCATTTAAGCAATAATCTTCCTGTTCCACCACCAGAGCCAGAGGAAATACAACAGACAGATAAATTATCTCCATAAACCCCATCCAAAATACTGATTCACCACCAAAATAAAGTTTCTTTAGTCAGCAACATTTACAAACAAAATCAGAGGCAAATGTTTCACCCAACAGAGGGTGTTAGAGAACTTGTTATCTGTCACTGATGCTCCTGCCAAGACACCTGAAATCTGGTGGACAAGGTACAGCAATACTTCTCTCAGATACAATGAAATGCAGCCTGAGTACATTTCAGACTGGATGAAGTTCCCTTCAGGGACATGACCTTTCCAATACTCCATAAAAGTTTTTACGTGAGTCAAGTGAAGAACACAGCTATAAACCAGCAAAACTGGATTGAAAACTCAAATTTAAAACTGAACTTCCAAAACCCAAAAGCCAGGGATCAAGTAAAGCACAGCCAGAAAATGAAAATAATGAACTGATTAGGAGCTCCCAAAGTAAGAGATCACAGAAAACATGTGAGTCCTGAGTTGAAAAATCAAAAATCTTGAACATAATTTCATTGTGACAGCATGTAATTCTGCTTACATGTGTTAGATTCCTTTCTTTTCTGTAAGGCATCTTCATAAGCTAACGTGAGATAATTGCCTGGACAATACCAAATATCCAGTATTACAGAGAAAGCAGTTTTGGATAAACATATTGCCTTTACAGCCTGTGTTTGCTGTCTTGGCTTTGGTAATTTCAGCACATACTCAGAACTTATACAAGTTGGGCCACAAAGTGGTCCCCAAAGCCCCTGAAATGTGGAAAATGCTTCCACAGAAACCTTGCCATTATGTGACTATTTACAATCATTATGTCCATACAGTTGCACTGAAACTCCCTATAAAAATTGCAGTGCCTGAAAATCTACCTGATTATAATAAAATTCTGATATGAAGATGAGAATTTTGGTGTGTTGAGGGCACAGATGCAAACCAGACTACTCTATTCTTAACCTAATAACAATTCATTACTCACAGCATACAGATCTCTCTTTTTAATTACAACAAATTTCCTTACCAATAAAAACCCTGATAACCACAGCTCTGAAAAAGTCTTGCTGAGGCAGTTTAAGACATTATTGCCTTCAGCTGTCTCTCACCCCATCTGTAGAGGATTCACTTCATGAGTAAGAGTTTCAGCAGAGGACAGGCACATGCTTCAGCCCCACAAACCGGTACCCAAAAATGAGTTTGTGCAGAGCTGCCAACGACCCCAAACAACCCAGATATGAGGAGGTTCAGTCAGTGCCTTTCCTAAGGCAGAACAAATGACGTTTTCCTCTGTGTTCTATCACAGAGGAAAACATCATTTGTCCATTTACAATTCTAAATTTAGTTGCTCCACAAGAAGGGCTTTTCCATAACACCTGCACAAGCATAAACAACGCTGGAGAGATGATACAAGGACTGGAAACCCTCATCTGGGACAGGTATTTGAAGACATCCCTGCCTGAAGTGTATGAAATTTGAAGTAGTACATGTTTTCACAAGTAACTTGGGACCCTCTGTTATACTTGCCCAAACCACTACCCTGTCCCACACTTAAATATCTCATAAAATTGAACTTTTCCATGATGAGAAGAATTTGTGCTTATTGAAATAATATATAGAAGGGGAGAAAAGGGAACAAAAAATGATACTGTCAAGTTGCAGGAGTGCCCTCAGATGACGACACTGACATCTCTGAGCATCCCCTTCTCAAAACCTTGTCTCTTTTTCTAACACTGCCAGCTGTAAATTTTAGATTGTGAGCCTTGAGGCAGGGATGAGCATCGCACAGGAAAAAAGAATCTCTTTTCTCTGGTAATGACTGCACTTAGGAAAGTTTCCTTTTGCTCCCAGTCACCTTTTTTTTTGTCCAGACGGAGTCACACGGTGGTTAAAACGAAACCCTGCAGCCCGGCTGTCACAGTCTGCTCCAGAGAGTTAAGTCTGGCAGCAGACAGGGTAAGAGTGGGATAAAGTCCCAAAGATTTTACTGTCTGAAATTACTTTTCCTAGCCACCCATCAGTGCAGCTGAAAGCACCTTATATTCATCCCACTTTCATAGTACTTGCACAAAGGAGGAGCCTGAAGAAACTGTATGTGAAAGTGAGGGGTTTTCAGTATTTTCTAAGGGCTGTGTTGGGGCTTGGAGACATTAACAGCTTCTTCTCCATTCACATTCCATTCCTTTAGCACTTACAGCTCATGGAGCTCAGGGGATTGTCCTAATATCAGATGGGGAAGGGAATAATTTCTTTACAGAATGACTAGAAAAATCTGTGTGTAGGAAGCTCCTCTTAAATACCCTTCTACATCGCTTTCATCCCATCAACAATAATGGCACAGGCTTCGGTTAAAAATGCTGGTATCTATGTATATATTCAGTACATACTTAGAAAAAAATTATATATGTCTATGTAAAATGGGGGGGGGGGGGGGGGAATCAGGTTTACTTGAATTCCATCTGGTTTAGCAAAAAACAGGTAATCTTTGGAAAGTGCTATCTTTAAGCAATGTTCCAGGTAATGCTGCAAATGACAGGAAAACACTACCCCAGTGATGCTGCCATTTCTGGAAAGGTCTGCAAATTAACTGGCACCTAGTTAACAAAGCAGTGTTTGGTTTGGCCACTCAAATGACACACATGAAAATTTGCAGTAAAAAAAAAAACCAACAAAATCAATCAAATTCAGTTCTTCAGTAGAAAGATGCACCATTTTATCCGTAAGAAAAAGAGCCAGAGAGAACAGGGAGCAGAGATGAAGTCAAAGGCTTAAACTTCTCCTTTTGGTGACAGGGACAATAAAACTGAAAGGTCTGCAAATCGGCTGGTCCTGGTGGATGGCTGGGGAGGCCACTGCCACCTCCAGTGATATCCTCCCGCACAACCTGCTGGACCTCTGGCACTGCTCCCTGGCACAGAGCTCCAGGAGCGTGGTGCTGTCCAGAGTGCTGCATGTGAGCTGGAAAACTGTTCAAGGGATACTCCCACCCTGGGAACAGCAGGGCTTGGGCTCACTGGTACAGATCCCTAGCATTCCAACACCAACTTTAAAACATAAAGAATCTGTATATTTATGTGTTTAGCTACAACTCCAATATGGAAAGATAAAACAGCTCCATGTTGAAATGAAGTGGTTATTGAAATAACTCATCGTTAAATCTCGATTGCTAATATCGACTGCTAAGTTAATTTACCCGTAAAAGGACATTTTACTGCTTTTGCTGAATGTAAAAACTAATTGTACTCAAGGATATTTCAGTGTCAAACACTAATGAATGAAAATTAATCATAAAACCAATCAAACCACTATTTTTAAAAGGTCTTACTAAACTACCTGTGAAAGGCGGCTCAATAAAGCAACTTTGCCCAACTTTTCAACAGAGGAAGCACAAAGACTGCACAAAAATAAAACTTGCACAGTATCTCATGCTTTACCCCGTACAATTACAGAATGGATTCTTAAGCAGAAACAGGGAAAGAATATCTTACTATAAAACAATAAGCATACCTTAAAAGATAGTAATGTGTTTTTCATCACTACAGTTCCCTTCCCTATTAAAGAGTAGTATTTTAAGAAGAAATTTACTTAGCCAGAAAATAAGGAAGCACACAGAATTTGGTGAAGAAAAAAAAAACTTTTCTGGTAGCTCTTTTGCTGCCATTACACAGTTTTTTGGACTTTTTGTTAGGCTGCAGACATGAGGGTCCAAAAATGGTAAGGCAATCAACCTTGACATTGCCCCTGGTATGCTGCAAGCATAAGTATCCCAGAGAAATGTAACAGCACAACATAATCTACCTGCATAAAGGAGGTTTTTGTATATATGTATATTTGTTTTGCTTATCTATCAGGCTTATAGTTTCATTTTTTTTTTTTTTTTTAGTATTTTACATCTGTTTCCTTTTTTATTACCTGTATCATCAACAATGATTTTTTCACATCAACTTCTTTAGTCGGTGTCCGATCTCCTATTTACCAGGTATTTCGTAAATCATAAAGATCTTCAGGCACATGGAAGTGGGAGCTAGCTTTAAAAGTATCATTGTTTAATCAGGTTTTCATACAAAAACATGCAACTTTATATAATGACAGAATGAAAATCAAAAGTGACAGATTGGGTGACTGGAATTTCTGTGGCTTTTTTAATCCATTAAAATGCTCAGCTTTCTAATTCTGGAAGAGAATTTAGCACCAGCTGGAATCCTCAGACAGCATTAGTAAACAGTAACAAAACATCTCTCAAATAAAAATTTTAGATCATGAGTTTGGAAAACACTTCCATAAAATGAAACACACATACTATATTTAAAGATTCATGTGACTGATCAGGTCAAATCCTGTCACCTGGGAAACAGAAAGAAGAAAAGCAATACTTAAATCTGAGGAGGATGTTTAATTTGACAGATTCCAGAAGACTTACTGAGAATAAAGTGGAGTGTAACTTTACAGCAGCTGAAATTCAGAGTCCAGGTAAGCAAATCAGTGTTCCTACATCAACAACATGAAGCCAGTGTTCAACAAACCAAAAAACTTTAAAAAGGGGGTGAAGAACCTTGCAACCTACAAGCTAGTTCCAGGGTATTGGATTTCTCTTATATTCTCTCCCTCCAACAACAGCCTGAGGAAAAAGGAATTCTCTCTAGTTCCACCCAACAAATCCACATGCTAAACATGATGACAAAGAGGAACACATTGCTAACTGTGCCCTTCAGGGTGAGCAAACTTTGTGGTGCAGTCCCTGAGGCCAAGCCCTACCTCTGACCCACCATTTTCAGGCATTAAAGCTTGAAGTCGCTGTACATCAACTGCACTTGCTGAGGTCACACGAACAGGGTTTTTCTAAGGCAGAACTGAGCCAAATGAGTTTGCTGGGGTGTTTGACACATCTGGAGTTACAGTACCACTATCACAACGAACATATCTGCTGCCTACAGCCTGGGCTCAGTAAATGTCAGTTCAACTTCAAGCACTTGCTAGAACTTTTCTTGAATTCCAGAAGGTCCCATACAAACTTGGTCACCAGAAATGCCAATGAAAATCAGAAGTTCTAAGCGGCCAGCTCTGGAGCACAGACATAAAATGACTTTGCTGGTAAAAAACCAGCCCTGTGAATAGTGAGAAATAAGATATTTCGTTGCTCCTTGTCTTGCTTGCTGAGGGCCTATTAAGCAGGAAAAAAAAGACAAAACTAAATGACTCCAAGTCATGTTTGTAGAAAGAGTTGGGGTTATACAACAATACAGCAGTGAGCCAAAAGAGCCTCCCAAAATAAACATGAACTTGTCAAAAGAAGGCAGCAAATACATTCCTGTTGACATGGAGCATTACAAGATCCATGCAAAGGACACTACTCATTTTTCCCTAATATCTGTGAGAGCTGGGTGTCAGCAACAGCTCAGCTTGGCTCAAGGAATGTTTCAAGTCATGTTTGAATCTACTTTGAAGACGTGCAATGACAGAAACCAGAACACCAACATTTTAGACATCAAGTAAGCAGCTTTGAAATTTGGATTTGAAATTGTTCCCTCAAGCCCTAACCCAAAAGGACTTTCCCAGAGAACAGAGTGTAACATCAGGGAACTAACGCCAAGGCTGAGTTTGATTGACATAGTACTACTTTATTCCATTGTTTCAACTTTCTTACAGGTTTAAAAAATGTACAGGGGTTCAGAACCACCTCAGCAGAACAAAGAGTCAAACCACAAGTGTGCACACGTGGTCAGCTTTCATTACAAAAAGTAATAGGCACAATCTTTACATACGCATTTTGGTGAGAGAAGGAATAATAGTGCAGTGTTAAAAGGCACCAATAATCAATAATTGGGCCTTTTTTAAAAGCCAATAACCATCTAAGAAAATTACATTTGGTTCAAAGTTATAATTTAAATATTGTATTGATTGGCATGCATCTGAACCCCTGGCAATTTATTACACAAAACTAATGTGTGCCCTTGCAAAATCAAAAAGATTTCATGAGTGGACCTGAAAGTCAGTTCAGTACAAAAGGACATACAGAAGCTCTTGGCCTGTGTTTAACACTAAATTGTCTTGATCACCTCCTCTGAAAACACTTGTCTAACAAAGAGTTGCACAGAAGCATTTTTCTTAAAGCAAGTGTAAATTTTTTGATCCTGTAGCATTGACCTACTCCATGTGCTATGAAAACATTAGGCACAGACCACAATTTAGTTTTCTCTTAAAAAAATACGGTACGTGCAAGTGAGGTTCACACAACAGACTGACAGCTACAACAGTAAGCTCTTTAGATTTCCCAAAGAAAAGGGTCAGTTAGTTTTGATTTTCCAGGTAGTGCTGCACTACTGTGTGCCATTATCATACCTGCGTTAAGAGCATCTGTGGAATCAGTAAGGAGAAGCTTCAGTACACCCTAAAGGACACCACATCGACACCGAGTGCTGACTGAACTGAGTCAAGAGAGTGAACGAGTGGAGAAATCATGGTACGTGGGCAGCTGCAGCCAGCCAGGGAGGGCTCTTGCATACTGCAGAAAGAATGGTTTGGAACTCAGGTTACCTCACAGGTGCCCTCAAACTCACCCACCTGCACACAATGGAATAGAGGGATGCACAGCATGGAAATAAAAAGGGGAAATGAGAGGGAGAGCTTCTGTGCAAGTTGTACCAAGAGGTGCCAGTTTATCCCAAAGCGTCATTACCAGGGCACGGTTTATGCACTGCAGATTTTTTGTACAACTGAAAATTGTACAGTATGTGAGCAAAGACAGAGCTGATTATTACCTGCAGTATCTACTACAGTCCTCAAGTATATAATTTAAGGATAGATGCATACTGTTGGTGTTGATTGCTTCCTCTTAAATGTATTAAAATTATGAAGGCTACAGTACATTCTGACACAAAGACAACTTGTCTACGAGGGGAAAATGTAAGGTAGTAACTAACTAATTTGTTTTACGAGGCATCTCCTCTGATGGGCTAGTTATTTCACACCCTTTGGAAGATTTTTACTTCTGACTTCCTTCATCATCTCTGTTGAATTGTTTTCCTGACAATTTCACAAGAGTTCAGTGACCCTTCTTACTGCCTTGCCTTTTCCAGGATCCCTTTTAAATTCACTCTAACACCACGACAAGCTGTTCAAGTAAACATTTCTCTCTGGCAAGTTCCCAGATACCACAAATACTATCAAAACTCAGCATTTGATTACATGCACCGATTTTCCTTAAATGGAGCAGGAATTAGCCCGTTTCCTTGGTTTAGGGTCCCGTACATCCCTGTCCTTTGAACGCATACAAGATGAACATATTGTCTCTGACAGTCTCCGTAGTCCCAGCCTGAAAACGCTGTTGGAGAGGCTGTATATCACACAGTTGCAGAAACTATTGCTTATAGCAAGCCACGTAGTTAGGAAGGAGAGCGCTGGGTTTTCCAACACCCTAGAGCTTTCCAGCAGAAAGTAAATGATATAAGGGAGCCACAGCACGTAGAACACACTGGTTATCCGGAACAAAACCATGGCATAGCGGCGGTCGGGGCCATGCCCAGNTCAAAACTCAGCATTTGATTACATGCACCGATTTTCCTTAAATGGAGCAGGAATTAGCCCGTTTCCTTGGTTTAGGGTCCCGTACATCCCTGTCCTTTGAACGCATACAAGATGAACATATTGTCTCTGACAGTCTCCGTAGTCCCAGCCTGAAAACGCTGTTGGAGAGGCTGTATATCACACAGTTGCAGAAACTATTGCTTATAGCAAGCCACGTAGTTAGGAAGGAGAGCGCTGGGTTTTCCAACACCCTAGAGCTTTCCAGCAGAAAGTAAATGATATAAGGGAGCCACAGCACGTAGAACACACTGGTTATCCGGAACAAAACCATGGCATAGCGGCGGTCGGGGCCATGCCCAGTCTCCCCAGCAGCATCCCCTTCGTGGTTAGGAAATCGAGCTCTCCGATCACTGATCTCTTTGGTGTGCTGCCGGCAGATTTTAAAGATGTGGAAATAGGTGAAACATATGACAAAGGCAGCAGGAGCGTATAGTAAGCACACGATAAAGCCAGTAAAGTAGGCATTCGTTAGCCAGGAGGTAGCACACCATTCAAAAATATCTCCATGGTAACCAGGTTTTCCCCAACCAAAAAAAGAAGGCAAGAAGATCAGGCAAGAGTATATCCAGATCAGACTAATGCAGATTCTCAAGCGACAAGGTGTGACCAGTTGGTTATAGGAGAGAGGCTTTGTTATAGCGAGATAGCGATCCACACTGATGCAAGCAAGACATGCCATAGAGACGCTTTTGAGCACAGAGATGATGTATCCGAAAACTTGACAAGTCAAGGACTCGTGGACACCTGTTGAGTAGTGGAGCAGTGACAAAGTAGGAACCAAGCAGCTGACTCCAACAAAAAGATCAGCATAGGCCATGGTCTGAATAAAATAGCTGGTGGTGTAATGATGCAGGAGTGGAGCACAGTGGAAAACAAATATCACAGTTAAGTTACCCGCAATAATTAAAAATGTTAGCAAGACAATAACGACTGTCTCAAGGATACAGATGTCAACTGCATTGTAGTGACCAAATCCAAGAGGGCAGGAGAGGTGCTCAGATATGTTCATAACACTACTGCTCATATTCAGAGTCCTCCATTCAATCCATCGGGAATGGTTCATGTTTTGTGCTTAGGGAACAGTGCAATCTGAGCCTTAGTGAGCAGGTGACCTGCTGAACAGCAGCTAAACTCTGCTTCAGCGTCTCACGGTCTCTCTCTGCAGACACTGCCAGTGCTTACAAAGGATTAGAGTCCCATAGCTGTTGATGCCTCCTCAGCATCAGTGCATCACCTCTGGCACATCTTGGCTTTAAGGAAAGAACGAAAGAAAGAAAGAGAGAAAGAAAGAAAGAAAAGAAAAACAAAAGCCAGAAAGGCCACTGATCAGCTCCTCCACTGCTCTTGACCCATCTTTAGCAAACACAAGGCACTTCTAAAACAAACAGAAATAAAAACTGACAAAAGAGACACATTCATTTCCCAGGGAAGGAGGGGAGGGAAATCTCTGACTTATTTTCCTGAGAAAGTCGTTTACTTTGATATATACTAGGGAGAAGGAGAAGAAGGGAAGGAGGAACCTCAGTACAGCTCAGGTTTCCTGGACCAGCAGTTACCGGAGATAATCTTTACATCTTAGTTTAAATCACAGACTGATTGGAGATTAAAAGAAAAAGTTCATCCTCTAATGCTGTCTTTTCTTGTTCGATTCAGAAGATGGTATTCCATCTTATCCATGCTATTCATTGGAAGGGTAAGGAAAACATTTTTGTCAAGGTTAATTCCAATAGACTCACCACTATTTGGGTATGAATAATGAATTTTATTTAGGGGGAGACAGGTGGTGGATGAGGCAGATTTGTCCTCTGGCTCCCAAGAAAGAAAACATACATCTCACATACAATGTGGAAGATTGTGTCTATTCATTTAAAAATTAAAATAATTTAAAAATAGATTTTGGATACTGATGTCAATATTTACAGTTCCTTTAAAGAGTTATAGTCCATTACAATTACGAATGCCAGAATCATAATTCAGTGTCCCCACAGACAAAATAAATCCTCTTGAATTTAATTTCAGCAATGGCAATTTAAAAGAATCATCTTTAGAAACTCTGCCATATCTACTACAGTGGATCAGTACCTAGGAGCTCATAGGTATATCCATGATATTGCTCACCTCTGTAGCAACAACTGAATCATTTCACAAACCCCCACACAACGAGCTCAGAAACTTCCATCTGCATTCTGCTGGGAAGCTAATGAAATGCTGATTTGACTAGAAAAGCTGCCATTGTTTACTACTCCATTATTCTGTTGCTCAGCTTCATCTTCTCAGGGGTTTAAGGTTGCTATATTTATTAGATGATCTGCATAATAAATAGCTGCTTTAAAAAACTGTTCTTCTATTTGCAGGACATCACCTTGTTCATTTTATTCACAGCTATGGAGAGAGAAAACAGTAAAAAAAAGCATCTTCTGTGTTCAGTTTTAAGTAAATGCTTGATTAGTTCAGGAATCATTAGGCAGGTAATTAAATGTATACAATCTTGTTTTTTCAAAGGCCCCTAAAACGTTAAAACCATCATTAATCCTAGAGTTCCTGAGACTAGAAGACTAGCAGTGAAAATTAATGAATCCACATAAAATGATCTCCAAGGTCATTCAGCTGGCATTTGCTTTAAGTCTCTTTAAAAGTACCAGGATCTCTATGATGTTTCTGATAGTCCTTGCCGTGTCTTCAGGAGGAATTTCAGATACCAGAAAAGCCAAATGTTCAATTCTGTCGCAGCACTTTGAGAGAATGCATTCTTTTTGGAGTTAATTTCCTGTCGTGCATCGCCACACTGTACAGAAAGTTCTTTTAGATTTTATAACATCCCCGAATATTTCCGCCTGTATGCTCCCTTTGTCTGTAAGCAACAGAGCACGTATAAAATCACTCCTTTCTCCAATTCCCTGCTAAAGCAATAGAGAAGCTTTCTCACCTACACGCATCCTCACCAGCCGCTACGTCCAATACTAGACAGGGAGTCCTGTTACCGCGGTGCGGCTGGAGCGGCTGCCGCTGCCTCCCTGCTTCCCCCGTGCGATGATTGCCTGCACCTGAGCCCGCTCCTCCTCCTCCTTCTCCTCCCCGCCGCAGCCCGGGCGCTGGAGCGCTGCCGGCCGCTCCGCTGCTCCCGGCCCATCCAATGGCGCCGCCGGGACCGGCAGCGGGAGGAGGGAGCAGCGACAGCGGGCACCGGAGCCACCCAGCCGGGGACCCGAACCGCTGCGCCCCGGGAGCCTCGGGAGGAAGCCAACGCATCCCTCCTAGAGAGATGTGCGGACATAATCCAGACATAACCTAATCAGCTAGCGGCATCACCCCGCTGGAACTGGTAACTGAAACAAACCCAAGTTATTAATTGTGCACACGCCTTTTAAGCATCACCTGCTGAGGTTTAGCTTGGTAAAATATCTGCCACAGTTCCACACACATTTTCTAGCCTTCGGTAGAAGACAAAATTACAGCCCTCTTTTTAATTATGTTCCCAAATTAATTACTTCCAAACTTAACACATTATGTTACAAAACTCACCTGTACCCATTTTTTATACTATACCAGTATTACCAGTACCCTAATAGCTTCAACATCCGTTTAAATACAAATGTTTGTAACACATGATTTTCCAAACTGAACCGATTCACTCAGCTCTCTACTCCTGCAAACAGATGCAGCTATTCCCTGATTAAGTACTCACAACTTTTGTTTACTTCATGCTTCCTAAAAATAAACCCAGTCACAGAAGTACAACCATCACAGTTATCTTACACAGACACTCCACGCATCCTAAGACACTGAAACAGCAAATTTAGATACCAAAACACCAACCACAGAACAGCATTTTGAGCTAATGATCAGCAGAAGACGTGCCTTGGAGGCTTTAACCAACCAAGTCATTAGAAACTACAGTGATTTAAGTCCTTCTAGTTCCATGGCAAACCAAAGGCAAAATTTTAATAAGCTGCTCCTGAGTTAACATCTTGTATTTCGAGTATTGCCTGGAGCAAATGTCTAAGTCTGAATGACAAGTCTGTAGCAATGTGAAGCAGCACAAACTGCAGCAGTGTAAGAGTGGTTTGCAGTAAGGGCATGTGATCGTTCCAAAGTCTTCTATCAGAGGATTTAAGAAAAAATTTAACTATCTCAAATACCTCCAAATGGTAAATGGCTGCAACGACAGACTTAATGACTAAATTTAGACCCTGAGCACAGCTTTAAGCCCCCGTTATCCATACCACGGCAGAACAATAAGGAGCAATTTTTATTCCTCCTCTTCCCACTCCTCCTGTGGGGGAGGAGGAGGAGAACAAACACTGTGCACAGACATGGCAGTGACCAGTACTTCTCCCACTTCTCCCTGGGACAGATCGTGGTTGGTACCAGGGATGTAAAGGGCTAAAAGACCTCAAAATGGACACAAGGGAGCCCCAAAAGTACACAGGGGCGTGAGATAAGCAAAGGACAGCCTGACAAAGCAGACCACGGGAACTACGTACTCAGTACATCCTGCTCCCCACAGATTTAAGGACTGGTAACTACTAAAGCTTCCAAATGTCACAGTAACCACTGAGTCACCTTGGTCTCAGGTCAGCCCCAGCTGATGCCAGCTGAGTGTGCCCAGAGTGCTCAGCTCTGAGAACAAGCACTCGTAGCAGCCATATGTTTCAGGTCTGCTACAAGAAATCCAGGTTCTACTCAGCAGGTACCAGGAAAATCAAAGGCAATCTCTGCTGGTTGGTTCTAGACGGAGGTAAAATGTGTCCTCTGCAGAAGTTTTAACTAAAGGGACAAAGTGGTTCAAAAGCAGGGAAGTTTGACTTCTTTGGGAATATGAGCAGTCTTTCCTTCACTACCAAAAAAAGTCATGCTGCAAGCTGCCAGTGGCTTTATCACCTCAGGCACCCGCTGTAAACTGCACCATGCTGATGGCACTAAGCTGTACTGTTTTACGTATATTTAGAGGCAAGTGAAAATTAAGCAGAAATCAGCTAGTCCCGATGAAATTATGCAGCTACAGAGGGAAGTTTACAAAATGTAGCAATACCAGAATGTTGTATCAGAGGCGGCACCTTAAAAGCTCTACGAGAAAAGTTTTTTTATTTGGAAATCAGAGGCGTATTTGGGCCTCTGGCACAGTTTTAAATAAAACCTGCTTCAGGATTTTTTTAAATTTGTGTTTTAAGAAAAGGAAGCGAGAAAGAGAGAAGTTCTATTGGAAGAATTGTCTTACTGTCATCAAGGCAGCATCCTACAGGGCACACAAGTTCCCATAGCTGGTTACCTCTACCTGGTAGGACTGAGCACTCTTCAAGCTGAATAGAAGGAGCAATTCCACACCCTCTTTATGAATTACATCAGCTAGAAACAACACAGGTCACTGTACAAAATAGAAGGCTCACACCATCTGATCCTGCTAAAAACAGAGGGGATGTGGTAGGAGCATGAACCTTGTATATGCAAAACAAGGCTGTGAAAGCAGTGGTGATGTGTGTGACCCTGAAAGGAAACCAGATAAAGCTGCTCAGACAGAAAAAGTCTGTGTGGAAGGAGATTTAGAAGCTCCAAGCAAGGAAACAATCTATTAGTCATTCTATTTGGAAAGGAATAGCAATATTTATTTGCTAAATCCTTTGTTATAAGGAAACAGGATGGATAGAAGCAATCCCTGCAGTGCACAAAGCAGCATCTCAATCACACCACTCATTTCTAGTTTGAAGTCTTCCCTTGTTAAATTATTGGATGGTCAGCTGGATTCAATGGACAACAATAATTTCCTAACATCTTTCTGAAAGGCATTGATGAGAGCAAGAAGCTGCAGCTCAGAGTGCGGGATGAGGAACACAGTGGTTGGTTATTTAGATGCACACCTGAATGACCTTGTTGATATACATACCAGCTCATCAGCTTCTATTTTTTTCTGCCCAACTCCGATTTTTCATTGTTTTGCAGCACTTTTTCTTTTATATATTTTCTCCTAAGCCTAAAGAACAAAGGTGTTTCTTTCAGTTTACTTTATTTTTAATCTTAACTACCTCTGGCATTTACTTGTCCATGTACCGTATGGACACCCTGGTTTTGTTTTTAATGCCTCCAGAATAATTCTCTTCTATCTGTGGGGAGCAGGATGTACTGAGTACGTAGTTCTCAGCTTGCAGTTGTAGTGCAGCTTGAAGTACCAGAGGAGGAAGGAAAATCTTTTGTTGCCTTAAAAATTGTGTGTGTGTGTGTGT
>VYZR01116251.1:1837-23219 GCA_013400675.1 Oxylabes madagascariensis
TAGAACAGTCTGCTTTATCTTACTAATGAGAATGATAATTTAGTACCAAATACTCATGAGGAATTATAGCTCTGCTGACTGGCAAATAATTTGCCAAGGCAGATTAGTTTAGCTGCATAAAATAAATATCCACCTGCACATACTAGCACTAATCAGGGCGTGAAATTAAACTTTTTATTCAGTGGGAAATAACTGCTGCAAGGCGGCGATTTAGTCTGAGAAGCAAATATTAAGGTCAGCCTATTCTCTCTGATGTTTATAGTACATATTACAGTGCAGAGAGCATGGTGCAACAAATTTGGCTTTTTAAGTCTATGAAACTAAATACTTCAGTGATGCGATAGCAAATTTGCCATTTGCTTTTCTAATTGCATACATTTAATGGAGCAAAGTGGCTGAAATGAAACATTACCAGAGAAGTGAGGGTGAAGTTACTGAAGTACCAAAGGCCTGCATCAAGTGCAGAAAAACCTACAGCATGAAGTTTGGGGTAGAAGAAAATTAATCAATGTTTTCCATACAATATACTAGTCCTAACAAACACCCAAAAAACCAGGATGCTATTTCAGTACCATGGGAAAAACTGGTAAGTGTATGTTTAATATTCAAGCAGGATTTGCAACCCCACATTTAAGAGGCAATGCTTTGCTATCCCAGCTTACAAAACTATTCTCACTGATTTCATGACATCCTTGCTTTGGATACCCTGGGTTCTCCGCCACAATGTCCATGACACAAATATGTTACTAGGAAGACTGCAAGGTTCTCAAAGATTTTTTTTTAAATAGTTAGCAAATAACAGGTCTTAAAAATCCTGGTCCTATTGACACCATGAATGACATAGGGTCAGTGCAAGCAGAGTCTCTTTTAAAGTATAAGCATTTGTCCATCTGTTCCATATTTATACATGCACACAGCAGGAAGAAAAATTCCAACTTTAGTACACTTCAGCCTTCAATTACACTGACTATTCTTTATTACCTGCCAGTTATGTGGGAGCTCCTACAAACATGCAAATATAAAAATTAATGAACTTCAGAGTTTTCCCTCATTACAAAATAAAACCACAACCAAAAAAACCCAACCACAAAAAAAACCCCACAAAAACAAAACAAAACACCACCAAACCAAAAACACAAAAAAAANAAAAAAAAAAAAAAAAAAAAAAAAAAAAAAAAAAAAAAAGCGCCAAAAAAAACCCCCCACAAACCAGAAAACAACCCACAAATGCATCTTAAAACACAACCAGAGGCCCTGGTTCTCTTGTGAAACTGGAAGGCCCATCAGCAGCTCCTAGAATCCGATCATTCAAAACCAAAAGGAAAGACTGACTTCTTCCTATAAATGAGCCAGGAAATTAAGTGAATCATTGTAAATTAATTAATTCATAAAAATTGAGAAAGTGAAACTCTTAAGGATCACGCTTTTGCCTCTCAAATGGTCCTAGATGGGACCCCAAAGTGGTCAGGTACTGTTCCAAGCACTGCTAATTAAACACAACTGAAGTTGTCACTAGTCCATTCAAGAAAACAGATGTTGTTTCATAGAGCTTTGATATTTTTCTTAAATACCTTTCAAAATGAGGAACAAAAAATATGAACTCTTATAAAAAGGGCTTTATTGTATTTTTATAGCATATTACATACCTTGTAACAATCATTCTGTTAAGTGTGAATGTCAGTTTTATTTTCTGTCCCTTTTTTCCTGGCTATTTACAAGCTTTGTAAGAATCGTTCCTTAATTAAGTCTAAACATAGTTTTATATAAATGGATTCCTGGAATTAAAAACGTTCAGACTTAAGAAATGATTGTTACAGAGACTGTAACAGGCCGTAAAAAAGAATGCCACTTTAAACAAAGATTTCTCATTTTAATTAAAAAGATAATCATCAGAACATTCGTATACTTAACAGAACCATTTGAAGCTAGTTTGAAAAAATATCTACTATTCTATGCAGGCTTATGTAGTTTACTTTATATGACATTTAATCAAAGTCTCAGTTGAGCCTATCACACTCACACTTTAAATACTGTATCTACAGTTTCAAACACTTATTCGAACTTGAAAGTTACTTATTGGGCACCTTGATTACTTGTTCTTTTGTAAATGACTACAACTGTGGAAATCCCATATTCCTGAATGCATAAAAGCAGAGCCCTCTATGGCAAGGGGGTTTGGTTGGGACTTTTGTGTGCAGTTTTTTAGGTTAATGGGCACGGTCACCTCTCTCCTTAGCTTGTGCAACACTGTATTTTAGAAAGAGTGTACTTTCATCAGTAGGACTGTACAAAAAAGAAAAGAGGCTGAAGTGAACTAAGACAGGTTCCACTCTGGCAAAATCCTTGCTGCAGCTGCAGAACACTGGACTATTTAATTTAAAAGATTGTATTTTAAATTTATGAACCATCTTTCATTCAAAAAAACCCAAAAACCTCCAATAAAACTTTTGAAAAATGATGTGCAGAATGCATGATACAAGACGCTCATTCACCAGCAAAAACAGTCTTCCCTTGTGAGCAGTTGCTTAGTATTGTGTAGTGTTAATACACAGCAATTTAATATCAAGAATAAATTAGGTCTTATTAAGACAAAGAGGTAAACTGAGTAAGCAAATGAAATTAAATAAATAACCTAAACCTTAAAGTACTAGATTATACATATTGTACTTGACCACAGATAACCAGGAAACTGGTAGCAGGTATCAGTTAAATGTAATACTGCTTCATTGGCCAGTAATGCAGCCAATGCCAGCCAGTGAGAAGGCAGCTGCCTTCTATTCCCATCAAAAAGTTGCACAGATATGAGCATATAGAAAAACAACAGAGTACTGTTTGTCTTTCAAAGCATCAAAAACAGATGCTTTAAAGCAAAAAAATTTCATTCATAATATTAGTACTCGGTGAAGCTTTTCCTATGACACATTTCTGTTAGCTGGACATTAAAATGAAAATCAAATCACCAGGTCCGTCTTGCCTGATACCTTGTAATTCAAGAGAGCTGCTCAAAGTCAATGTCAGAAATTAAGTACTGACATTTTTAAGTGGAAAGAAGTATTATTTTCTAGAGAAGCATAAACAAACTACCACCTAGAGGGTTATTTTTCAACATGAAATGAAACCTACCCCAAAACACATATCAAAACCAAACTGTATCTCCTACTTTTGATAATAGGCCTCATACCTCCAAAATGTATTTGAATATTTACCTACAATGCTCCTCGGGAAGCTCTCAGGGAAAACCAATAATTAATAGTAAAGCCTACCTTAAGCCAAACTGTGAGCCATCTGATAAGGAAGATACAAATGAAGTGTATCACACACTGAGATGGACAAGGTAATCTACTGTGAATGATTCAGCATTAGCTGAGAGGATGCACGAGCTGATCTGCTCCCTCTGTGTGGATAACTGTACCAGTGCCATTACTGCAGTGCCTGGGCACTGCCTGAGTGCCACAAGGGAGAAAAAAGACATTTCCTAAGAGGGCCAAGATGATACTTTCAACTGATTCCTCATGTATCCTCATGTATCTATCTGTTCCACCCTTCCAGGAACACCAGAAGACCCCACCAAGTCTGACAAACACTTTGGTCCACCAGCAGAATTAAAGTAAGAGCCACGTTCTGGACTGATGCATGCTAAAGCAAAAGCCTAAGATGTGCTTAACAAAACCTTTGCTTACTCTACTCTCAACTTGTAAGCAAAAATACCCTAAAAAGTTCAGAGTGGACAGAGGGAAGCCACATCTTTCACTGCATGTTTTACAAGCATTTAACATACAAGAGGTACTTTAATAAAACATGAAAGAACGTGGGTTAGCTTTTAGCTCTCAGTGCAGCCTGGTCTTGATAATTCTTCCCTTTATCTGGTGCTCTTAATAGATTCATATCCCAGAAGAGCAGCTTCCTCTCGTGGTCATGCCTCTCCCCAGTGCCAGGGAGCTCTATTGTTTGAGTGGGACACTGCCAGCTGCAGGATGGACAGGGACTCCCGGAACCTCCAGGCCCAAGCTCACAGATGATCTCAAACCACCAGGACTAAGCCCTTGAATGAGAATCTTAGCACAGGAGGTGAAAAAAGTAATGCGTGAGAAGCCAACATAGCATGTTCAAATACCATCTGGCAGCAGAAAGGAATGCTTCAGCAAAAACTTTTTGGGATGTGAAACTCACTATCTAGAGGCAGGTTGTAATTACCAAGCTTGGCCAAACACACGTGCAGCAGGATCTGGGGCACTCCTTTGGCCAATCCCACACCAAAGAGGGCCATTCATTATTACTAATTGCTACCTTGCCTATTTAGGTGTCCATAGCATTCTTCCACTTCACCTGGCTGAGACTCTATAAATCTGGCAAACTTGGAGACTACTAGCAAACGGGTCAAAAAGTCTCAAGAGAGAAACAAGTTCTTCCAGATTAAAAACCAAAAGTCAAACAAGTGTTTCAAAGCTCAATTAGAAATTAAAATTTGCAACTAGAGTTTCCTCAATTTCATTTTGAGCATATGTTCTGAAGATTTAACAGAATTCCTTCTTCCTGATGAGCTCAAGTTTAATTCTGTGCCACTCGAAGCACTAATCCAAAACAAACTTTCAGCAAGTGTTGCCAGTCATTTAAATTATATCCTCAGGGAAAGAACAGTTTGGGGCACCTGAAATTTACATTCAGTTTAGTTGGCAACACTTTGTTTTCATTTCTAAATTTTACATTTCTGGCCAAAATGCTTAGAAATATCAACAAAGGAATAAAAAGAGAATGAAGCTACAGTTTCAGTGCACAGTGCCTCAAATCTATGGAAATTAGCCATTTTTGAAGAGCATCTTGGATGCACGTACTGTTTTCCATACCAAAGGCCAAACTCAAAGCCTAAACAATGTACGTGCTCCCCGCAGTCACTATCACTGATACACTGCTGCAGCAGCAGATGAAACACTCAAGTGCCAGTATTCAGAGATCTCGCAGCAGAATGGGAGGAAAAACAAAATTACAGAGGGGTAATGAGCAGTACAGAAGGATAGTCTAAGGTGCACAAATAAAGGAAAAAAAAAAAATCCAAGAATTCCATGCGCAAAGCCTGCCGGTGCCTGTGGGCCCCCCTGCCAGGTCCTGCCTCACTCCAGTGTAACTTCTGCCGCTCTCAGGTGGCACCTGCAGCCCCCTCCCCCGCCCCCAAGGCTCCCTCTGCCCGGATCTGGGGACCCTGCTCACCGCCCTCCCCGCAGGCAGCTCGCCCCCTCCCCGGGCCCCGCTCGCCACCCTCCCCCGCCCGCCAGCCCAGCGCCCNACCCCGCCCCGCTGCCCGCACGGCGCACGCGCCGCTCCGCGGGCCCACGGGAAATGGAGTCCCCGGCCACGTCCCTGGCAAAGGTCCGACCCGCAGAGTAAAACTACAATTCCCGGCAGGCTCCGGAATTGGGGGCACGCTGGGAGCCGGCTGGCGCATGCGTTATGTGCAGTGCAGGGGGCCGATGGGGGTTGTAGTAGCGTGGGGCAGTGACGGTGCGAGGTGCGGGCCCGAGCGGGATGGGCACGGCCGCTCTGCGCGGGCGAGGGAGGGAGATGCGGAGGCGCGTCCTGCAGGTGCCGTGTGGGCCGTTTCCAGCTCCAGACCTTCCCTGGGCTGGAAGGCACGGCCGGCTCCTCAGCCGCAGCCCCGCGCTCCCAAATGCCCCCCAGGAGGGCTCGGCTGCTCCCCCGCTTTGCTCCGGCTGCGCTCCGTGCTCGAGTCGATTGTTGCTGCTAAACCTAAACAGAGCCCCGTGCCCTGGGTGCCAGAAATGTCTGCTGAAAAGCCACCAGAGCGAAGGTGCACAGGGGATGTGAAATAGGAAAATTTGCAGCACTGGAATGGATCAAGTAGGGTGACATCATTCCTGAGAGATGTTTGTTTGAAGCCATCCTGTACGTAAAAAGCCTCCCGTGGTGCTTTGGTGCCCTTTTTCTAATAATGTTTCTAGATCAATTTTCCCTGAAAATTGGATCAAATTTTCTTTGCTGTACTAAGCAGCAAAGAGAAAAAAAGAATTGATCAGCATTCCTTGACTGGCAACTGCACATAGACAGGAGAATATTTACCATATCCCCTCTCTTTCTCTGTTGCATACCCTACAAGGCCGGCTCACGTGATAGCCATTTCTTCTAATCCTCTTGTTTATTAAATTTGTCTCATCTCTTTCCAGTTTTTCCACATTTTTCACAGTGCCCAAAAAACTGAAGCCACCTTGTATGGAGCAGCAGAGAGGAATTGCTTCCTGTGGTTTTAATACCAACTATGAGACCCTGGTAAGTCTGTAGCAAACACTGATTTCTAGCCAGTTTGTCATCTAGTAAAACAGTCAGGTTCTTTTACTTGCTGCATTTATATATTTGGCTCTGCATTTTAAGTGAGATAACTCTGAATTTCTTCCTATTTAAATGCAAAGAAGCCAGCCACAAACAACAGCACTTGCTTGTCCATTTGCAGCTCAAACCCATTGTTTTCATTCCTGTGTTTGACACAGGAACAAAAGTGAAGCTTCAAGCAGGTCCAAACCCAGTATCTCCTGAGTACCAGTCCCTTCCCTCATTTTTTCTAAAGACTCCATCTTCTCCAGATTTTCCGGCAAGAAGATCAGTGAGAAAACAGAGGATGCAGAGAATGTACCCGTTACTGGATTCCTCCCAGGGACATGTGACTAGGTGGTGCCTCATGGTCCGGTGCCAGGAGTGTCTGCTGCAGCCAGTGACCCAGCAGAGGTGACAGGGAATGTCAGCCTTTGCAGGGTGTGATGCTGGCATCGTCTGTGCTCCCAGAGCAGTGCTCTAAGAGAAGGAGGAAGAGATAACCTGATGTTCTCTGTCTACAATCCCAGGGCATAGAAATCTCCCAAATAAAGCTTCTATGTCACCAGGACAAAAGGCTGCCATTCTTTCACCATCCCAGCCATGCTCTTGGCCATCATACTTTAAGCCCAGACTCTAGCGGTGAAATGCCTGAAATGCTTGGCTCTGGTGGGGCTGGGCACTTTCCAGACTGCTGACAGCACTGAAAACACTCACCACGATTATATAAATAACAGTAATTATAATGAGGGAATCCTATAATTACAAAGGGAAGGCTCCTGTAACAGCACTGATGGCAACCAGGGGCTGCTGGTGCTTGAGGCAGGACTCTCCCATGTCTCCTCCCTGCAGGCATCCTGCAGCTGGCTTGGGATGTAAATGGATCCTCCTGGTAGCTGCGTGGCAGGCTCAGGGCTTTGATTGCATAGTTTATTTGTCAATAATATCTGATGCCGGCCTAATTGTTGGAAAATTGGAAAGTGTAATGCTTCAGCATTAGACACCAGTGTCCTAAAACCCCCCAGGCTGATTGATCTGTCTGGACTGTAACTTACAGGAGATTAACATCTCTGAACTATGTGGAGCCAAAACTAATGAGTGTTTAGGTGCTTGACCTAAACGTGGTGGTAGAAGGTCATGGCTTGGTTATTCTGCCACACTGCCATCAGGACCCCAAAATGCAGAACTCCTGCAGAGGGACAGGGCAAGAGCCTCCAATCACAGCACAGACTGAGGAAGGACTCAGAGAAGCAGCACTTGGCCCAGCAGCACTGAGCATGGAGTAACACCTTGTTGTGGGAACCTCACCTGGATCTCTGCATCTGCAGCCTGACCTTGTGGCCCCTTCCCACTGTGGGATGCTCCCTGCAGCTGAATGGCCAGCTCTGCACCCACCAACTTGCTATGTCCTCTGTGGCCAGAGGAGAGAATGGTGAGCACACCAAGCTGTGACACCATCAAGGTGTCACATCACAGAGAAGGCAGAGAGACACTGGAGAGGTCTGTGGTGCGTAAGGCAGGGAGAAGGCACATTACAACAGATTTACAACCAAGCAATTATTTGTTTGAATTCCAGGAACTGGGTATGTGTAGTCAGTGCTGTCTCTGCCACAGTAGAGCCACCCTGACCGTGTCCTCTTTACTTTTCCTTGAAACAGCAACCATACCCCCCCTCCCTGCCCTCCACCCCCTCACTGCAGAGCACGTTGCATGAAACGAGCCCATGGAGTGCTCAGGGACCTCACCATCCTTCCAGATGAAGGATGCTACCTAACAGTAGAGATATTACTGTGATTATTTTTGCAATAGCATATTGCTCTGTGCATTCTGGACTCTGCGGACCACATCCACGCCTGGTGTAACGCCATGTTAATTTGCTGTGGCAGTCATTAATTGGGTAAGGAACAGCTGGTGCTTTGCTTCAAGTGAAGCTGATTGGGTCAGTAAGTAGGTGGTTAAGTGATCTACAGCAGGTACAGTCCTACCTTTCTCTGCACTCCAGAGGGGTTTCACTTCTTGTCCCGGTGACCCATGGTGGAAGCAGCAAGATTTGGCCATGAAACATTAGGGAGCTTTAATCAATGCAGTTCCTTTGGGCATTATTGCCTGAATTTTTATATTTTGAATAATAAAGGATGATTTTAAATTAAATTTGTGGGGTCACCATCTGTGTGTGCTTGGCCTTGTTTTCCTCCTCTTTGGCAGTGCCTTGGCTTCTTTCTTTCCAAGTTGGAGCAAAAAAGAAAGGGAAGTGAAAAGAAGGGAGTTCACTGGTGGAAGAATGTTTTGTTGTTTCCTTTGTCCTGCGAGAACTTGGCGGCAGCAGTGGCAGCAGCTGCTGCTGGGGCTGTGTTTCACAGTGGTGAGCACACAAGCAATCTCTGATAGCATAAGAGCTTGTGAGAAGGTGACAGGGACCCCTGCACGCAGAAACATCCCAGTGGTTCAGCTCTGCCTCTCCAGCCCAGCTTATCCCTGATGGTGGCATGTTTCACACAGGGCTCTGGCATCTCAGCTAAAGGCACTTGGTGTGCAATGGCCTGGGGAAACTGAGGGCAGAATGGCTCCCTGCAGCCTGTGGGCAAAGGAGATTTTTTAGGACAAAGGGACGCTCAGTCATGCAAGAGCAAAGGGGGAGAGTCCAAGACCACACAGTAGGAATTATGTTCACTGAGCAGGACAGTACTTACCTGGTATAAGAAGATGTGCAAGGCTGCACGTACGGAGGGGATGACCAGAGATAAAGGCTTGTCTGCAGAGAAACCACAGTAGTGTAGGCTACTGTAGATTAACATTTACAGGCTGAGCTCATTGTATCCCTTGTGCTGCTGAAAAGGGGAGCTGCATCCTCTCTCCTGTCTCTGACAGCCACATGTTTCCTCCTCTCACCTTCTGCTGGCTCCAAAACCTGTTTGCTAGCACAATGAGCTGGTTTAGTTCACTATAGTGGCAGGAAAATTATAAACTAAAACTCAGGAAATATAAACTAAACACTTTGCTGGCAAGTCAAAGTGGTTTTTTCTTGTGACCACACTAATGGCAAAGCTACGGTAAGGGCAGGTGGGACCAGGGCAGGGAAGGATGAGACTGGTCCCTCTCAGTTATTGGGAACTGCTAATTCATCAAATAGAAGGTGGAAAACCTAGTCTTCACACTTGTCAGGATTTCCTGACCCTCCTGGGGGTTGAGAGCCCTCCCTGCACTAATAGCATCATCACTAGCTCTGGATGGCCAAGGCAGAGTGTCTTGGACAGGGCAGATCCTGAGAGTTTGGAATCTTTACAGGGATCCTGAGCAGATTAAACCTGAGCTCTCTTCCCAGTTTCCCATCTTACCATGGTGGCTGCGTGGTGCTGCTCCTCCACCAGATTCACTTGGCCACTGGGAAGCAGAAGATGCTGAAGCCCTGGTCCCAGTCCTCTCCATAGACTCTGTAGGTGCTTTGTTTAAAATATGGATTAAAATAAATCAGGGCAACAACATTCTTGAACAGGTACTATGCCGACTGTTCAGCAGCCTTCCCAATCTCCGTGGTCTTGCCAGGGGTCCTGGGATGGAGCACCAGGCTGAGGCACCTACAGAAACATGCACCCCAACTCCCAGCCAGACAGGGGCCCCCAGCACAGATCTGGAAGTGCCTCTTTACCCTTAAAGCAGCTCCTTCAATCTCTGAGGCCTTGCTACCTCCCCTGGGATGTGTCCTCTGGTGTTTGCAGCACCTTCCATCAGCCTGTCCTTGACACACCAGCAATGACAAATTCATCCGTCCTTCGGCAAACAGGAGTCCAGAGGAGCATTGCTGGGAGCTCGTTGCTGCTGCCTGAAGGGTGGCAAAGGGGAAAGAGGATTTCTTCCTGTGAGGACAAAAAACAAACCCAAACCACCAAACCTGACCCGACGGAACAAAAACAACCCCAACAAGTACCTTGTAGTCAGAACAGCCTTTTAAAGCCTCATGAATATTTAGTTTGTCCTCATGTAAAATATATGACTTTGTGTAAGGATCAGGCAAAGGAGGTGCATGATTTTTTTCTGATTTATGGGCCCAGCAACGGATTATTCATAGCAGAGCAGCTGTGTGGAAAGATTCATCCACTGCAAAATGTGATTGTACATCAGGCAGTGTGAGGGAACAGAGCTATGACTAATGGCTACTTTACATATAAATGAGAAGGTTTGCGCTAGGAACTGTAAAAAAAATACAATCGTTCAGCTGACGGGCCTGGCCTCTTTATCGAAAGTGCTGCACAGGGGCCAAGGAAAGCTGGGAACAAGCCTGGCTGAAGGCTCTGCCTTCTCTCACATCCTTCAACATGCAATAAATGAGGCAACAGCAGTTAAGGCTTCCAAGGTCCAAATTTGTTGCTGGCATCAATTCGCAATGGGCGAAGGCAGATGTTTCTCCTCCTGCCTTGAATGCCCCTGAAGTCCCTCCTAGCCAGGCTGGGATGGACCCTGCTTTGAGCATCGTGCTCAAGAGCAGAGGGGCAGCGTGAGCCAGGATGCTTGGCACAAGCCCCAGCATAAACCCTTTGCTTCCCCTCCCCACTGTGATCACAGAATCCCCCACGCTCGCTCTTCTAGCCGAGACGGGTTGTCTAGACATTGCAGATGTGGACAGATGTTGGGGCTGTAATTTATAACAATGGCCTCCAGAAGGCAATTCCAATTTGTTTCGCTAAAGCTTTAAGTTACAGGCAGCAAGATCTCCTGTAAATACTCTTGACTTACATAGTAAGTACATAAGAGAGTTTTCCTAGCAAAAGCCCACTTGCTGCAGTGACTGTGCCTTTCTCCATATCACAGAGGCACATTACAATTCATAGATCCAAAAGCAATTGCCCTCTGCCATGGACTCAACAAGCCCAAGAGTGACCTGGGTTCCAGGAGCTGACAGACACGCACTTCTTAGAGGTTGCTTCTACAGCATCATTCACTGCTCAGAGGAGGAGTTTTTGGAATCCTGCCTGCAGAAGTTAACCCCCTCATTCATGTGCACCCCATTCCTCGTGAGACATTTTCCTGCCATTTGGTGCCTGAAGGAGATCTCAGAAAAGGAGATTTGAGATTTTCCCAGCCCTTGAAAATACTCTCTAGAGGGACACCTCTCTTGAAAGCAAAAAGACCTTCACAGGAAAGATTTCCCTCTATGAAATGACACACACAGCCTTGTCTCTGCCCCAGTTCCTACCAATCTTCTTCAGAGCAGCCCAGAGTAGGCATCACAAGGCCTTCTCTCTTTGTAACCCAGATATCTCAGACTCTCCTTTTGCTGCTCTAACCTTCCTGTGAAAGACAGCCGTGGTCCCAGTTTTGCAAGCCTGCAGCAGATACCATTGCAATGAAGGACCCAGAGCTGTGAGCCTGTAGCCATGAGTGAAGAGGGCAACCAAGAGTCACAAGCAACTACTCTGAGCACTTCTGTCACTCAAAGCCTTCCAACCAAGGGTTAGAAAAGCAAGGGAGAATTCCTCCTACACTGTTTCACAGCACCTACAGTTCATCTGCTTGCAGAGTCAGAGGGGAAAAAATAGAAGCCCTTTAGCAATTATTTGCTCCTGCAACTGTGTTTGTGCAGGTTGTTCCTAAATGGAGCAGCACTGAGGTGCTCTGCAGTGGCTATATTCGTGCACAGGTGCATGAGTACCTATGGATGCATGTGCTGAACTGGCTGGAAGTCCCTCCAGCAGTCCCTAATAAATTACAAAAGCTTCTAATATTCAGCAGCCAGACAGGCCCCCGAGATCCCCCTCTGTAGCAGTTTAAATCATGCTAGGTGCACTACCAAGAGGATCACTGCCCAGGAAATTAGCAAACTCCTTTGTTTCAGTCTATATCGATTTCCACATTTGTAAGTGTGTCAGTCCCATTCATCTCTGTGGCTAGGCCATCATACTGGTAGAAGACCTCTGCATGTATAAAACCACCAGAAAACAGAGACATGAGGTTTTATCTCATGTTCATTAGAGGTGAACATATTTGGAGACTGGGAAATAACATATGTGAGAAATCCCACTTTCAAGAGTCCCAGCACAGGACATCAATCAAAAGAAAATGAAATATATATATATTTATATAATCATATATATATTTAACTTACATCTGTTTGAAACAAAGAGCATAGAGTGTGGCTGGAACCAGCCACTATGACAATTTCACTCATAAAGCAAGGTTATGGAGAAACAAGACCCTGAGAAGTCTGAAAGACACAAAGTGTTTCAATTAGAGGACATTTGTGTGAGGTTTGGTTGGGATTAGAGACATGCTCCATTTGGATTTGCAGCTGAAGTCTGTGGTCATGTGAGAGAGTCAGAAAGAGAAACCCACTGATCTCCCAGAGGAGTGGGAGCAGAGACCAAACCAGCACAATCATGCTTTGTAAAATTTGTGTCACTTTGGTTCTAGAGTTTGCAATTAAAGCAATGGGAAACAGCAGTTTTCATGTTTCCAGCCAAATTAAAAAGTCTTACTTTCCCCAGCCCCCAAAAGTTTAATCTCAGATTTAATGAAACATTTAATTTGAAGCAATATATCTTAATTTGTGGGGAAGCAATTTATTGAATTAAAGTAAATAAAGTAATAAATTATTTATTGTTCTTTAATTTTAAATTTTTTCAGCAGAGCGATCTGCTGAATTCAAGGCAAAACAAATGTCTGAGCCCCCATTTACCTTCGTCTGCAAGGAGAATACTTGATGCTTCTTTCAGCTCAGCGTGGTGCGGGAGAAGGTCTTGAAGGAGAGGCTTTTCTAGGAGGGAATCAAACTTTTGACACTCAGCTCCTTTTGCAAGCACAAAGGCACATTTCCATACTGCTTTGCATACCTGTGGTTATCGGTGCAGGGGAGACACAATGGTGCTGCAGCTCATTCTGCAGGCAGCATTCAGACGGGCCCAAGGCAGGCAGATGGTTT
Organism: Oxylabes madagascariensis; assembly: GCA_013400675.1. NCBI lineage: Eukaryota > Metazoa > Chordata > Aves > Passeriformes > Timaliidae > Oxylabes > Oxylabes madagascariensis. The sequence goes on from VYZR01116251.1 coordinate 15,069, forward strand.
CATCCATGGGAATCTGACTTGGAGACTTTTCTGTGCCCTGAAGGGTGGTGAGGGGATTAGGATTCAAAAGTGGATTTTCTCCATTTCGGCTTTAAAATGGGAAAGCAGAGGAGGCCTCTTAAGTTTAGGTTACTCTTCCAAAACATATCACAGTTGCAAATTGCGTACCCAATACCTGCAGCCCAGCCAGCTTCTGCAAGTCCCAGCCTGGAGCTGTGCTGTCCCTGTTAAGGGAGAAAAGACACATTTTCATGGGAGAGGACTGGGCAGCACAGGAAGGACAGGACCTATGCCTCACTTGCACACTTTGTGCCCTGAACCAGTTTCCAAAGTAAAATACAGACCCAAATACTGTGTCTTCCCAGACACTTCAAAGTGTCATACTTCATGACCCAGCATTTCCAGATCCCATGTAGGATTCTAGCAACTGGTGGAATAGAAAGCCAAGGTTGAGGTGCACAGATGACCCCGAGGAAGAAAACAAGCCAGACCCTGCAGCTTCCCCAGCAGTCAAGAGGATAAGGTTGCCCTGGGACTAGTCAGCTCCATGGGCATGAAGCCTGGGGCTAGGACTGCTGTTTCCAGAGAGCTGGACTGGACGACTCCCTCCCCTGTTTGCTCAAGCAATTCCAATTAAACCCAGTGGAATTCAATCTCTTACTCTTAATAAACTTCCCTGTTTCCTTGCCAACTCCCCTCCGGACACCAAGACGCTATTACTCCAAACACAACAGGAAAGGGCTATTTTTTCTGCAAACTTTCTGACTGAAGAGGCAAGCACGATCCCCCCTAGCAGGATCTGAGCCATTAGGATCCATGAAAATTAACTGCAAATAAACATTTGGGAAAGGGAGGGGGAATGGGGCTGCCAAGCCACAGCAAAAAGGTTGTGCACATCCTTCCCCAGACAGGTGAACACGTCCAGTTGCTAAATAGTGTGTACCTGCACATGGGACCCAACATGGAATTTGGAACTTGTGTTCTGCTGTGACCATATGTATTTCCAAAGATGCTGCCCCTTATTTCCATGCCACCACAGGTCCATTTTCATGCATCCCAGGCATGCAGTTCTCTGGGTGGGGAAGCTCTAACAGCCCTTTTCTTGTTGCTAACACCACTCTACAGCATGCACATGCAAGGAAGCTCTACAGCCCCCCTCCTCCAACCTAGAGTCCGCATCCCCACGTGCTACGTCTCCATTGCACAGACCCAGAAGATTAATGCAGCCATCTCCCCTTTCCCAAAGCCCTGGTCGCAGCTTTGCAAGGCAGGAGCCTCCTTCTCCGCTCTCCTCTCCCTGACAGATGCCTCAGAGCCCGGGGCCGCAGTTAAGGTGACAAGATTCAGCAATTCTTTATGAACATTTCATTCCCGCTCGCTACACGACGTAAATTAGATGGTGTGTTACATTCGGGCAAGAAGCACGATATGTCACTGTGGCGCCGGCCCATTGGATGGAGAGGCTAATCCTGCCGTGAATTTCATTACTGCTTTTATGCCATCGGAATTAGCTCGGTGACAGCGAGCCTGATTGTCTTTCACTAGGGGTTTGCTGGGGCACAGGAAGGCTTCCTCCCTGATGGGAGCACTACTGAGTGACCCCGCTCTGCGGCCGCTCGTTGTGCCTTCCCTGGGGCAGGAAGAGAGCAGTGTCCAGCTCATGGGGAGCTCTGATATTCCTCCTCCCCAGTGCTCACATAGAGACATTGAAGGATCCCCTTGCATGGGTGTGGCCATGATGATGACAACCCCCCTCCCTGTATCAGGAAGGTGTTTTATACCTCCCCCTCATCTTTATGTTCACATAGGCCATTGTCCTGAGAACACTCTTCTTGCTATGGTGGATTCCTCATTCTCCCAGCACACACCATGTCAGGTACCAGTGCTTGAGAGCCAGGGACACAAACTGCAATCTGTGCTGCAGCTGGGCCAAACTCAGTTCTCATATCAGTGTCTGCACTTGTGGGTTCCATGCCCTTGCCCAGCATAAGAGGAGATGCATAAGATGCACAGAGCCATTTCCCATCACTCAGGCTCCGTTTGGCCGAGTTTCCTTCTGAAGCATCCTGATGAAGAATATCATAAGTCTGGGTGACTCAGCAGGTGCTGACTCTAGGGAGTGAAGCTGGACAAGTTGAACCTGTCCTGTGTTTATCACTCCATCTCTCCTGTTATAGTGCTACTGCTAATCAAGGGGCAAAGCCAGGAACACACAAGAGCTTTCCAAAGAGCCAGCACTTACCTAGGTGACATTGCTGAGAGGTCAGACACCCTAAGAGTGGCTCCTAGTAAGAAGTGGCAGAGAGAAGTCTGGGACACCTGGAGAGCCCAAGCAAAACAAAGGAAGGGCTGGCCACATCCACCTCCTGTATCCACTTAGCAAGTTGCATGTTCTCTGGTGAAACAAGGGGTCTCAGAAACATGCTGTAAGCTGTCCCCTGATGCTATCTCCAGATCCAGCCATCAGGAGTCTGCTGAACCTGAGCACACACATTTCGTAAACATCATGGCTTTCGTTCCCCAAAAGTAGCTTCTGGAAACACTTTCTCCCTCCCCAAAGGCCCATGACAGTCACAGCTCTCTCCTCTCCATGTTTATGTCCTCTCCCATCCACCCTGCCCACCCTCAGTTTGCATCCAGCTACATTTGCTACCTCTCTCCCGAGATAAGATGACTCCATACACTTAACCAGCAAACACTCATGTGCAAACCCATGCCTGCCCACCTCTTACTGAAGCACTTGACCTTTCTCCTGGTGCTTTTGAGCACTGCTGCCATTTGTGATGTTTAAATGTCAGTGCGATGCCCTCCAGGGGTCCAGAGGATTGAGCTACAAAACACTTGAAGGTTGCAGATGACGTTGGTGATGGTCATCAGGCTGATCTAATTGGTTCTGCACCCTAGCATAAGTTCAGAAACCAAATATCAGGAGTAAGGATAGGGGCACATATTGATCATCACAGCCTATCATCCCAGTGCATCTCCAAAGTTCAGGTTTAGTGGTTCTGCATAGTTACAACTTCAAACCCTCTTTCAGTGCTGGGTATGGTCCCTGGAAAATGCACAGGAGGCTTCAAAGCCAGACGACTAGCAGGAAAAAACTCTCATGACATTCACAGATGGAAGGTTTAGGTATACAGCAGCTGCTGAAGTGCTCTGTGCCTCCAGACAGATCCGTCCTGCTCTCCTTCTAGCTGTCCCAGTGTCTTGTCCCAGGGCAGCTTTGGGTGATACAATACTCAAAGTACTGGTGCAGGCACTGCAAAACGTCCCCTGGGGGGGCTGAAGGAGCGCTCCTGTGCTGGGGTTTGTACAAACACAGCATGGGGAAAAGGTCCTCTTTTGCCCAAGCAGGAAAGCTGATATTTGCAACTGGCAAAGGACCGAGTTGCACCTACTGGGAATCAAATGCACCTTGCTGGGGTGTTACCAAATGGCAAGTTAGATGTGAAACCCGCCCCTAAGGGTGAATGTGAGAGCAGAGATGGTTTAACTGTACAGCCTGGTTATCTGGAGAGAACCAGTGATACCGATGTCTGGAGCTCTGCTCTGTACTCTTGGCCCCCACCTCCCACTCTCAGGACAAGAGGATGCACAGCCTTAATGCACATCTATTAGTCAAAGTGCTCTCCTCTTAGGTAAGTACTTTGGGAAGCTTGCCTAGTCCCTCACAGTAATACTCCATTAGTCCTTCACTCCAATTAGTGGGAGGAGGAGTGGGAGGGAATGGGAAGAGCAGGAGGAAGTTAACAAACCGATTTGGGTTGATAAACTACATAAGAGGTTTGTCAAAGACAGGAGAAGGAATAAAAGCAGTCAAACCTCAGGACAAGGGCTTGAAGGCACATAAGAGCAAGGTGTAGTAGACAAGGGCTCCTGATCTCTACTCAAAGGAGGGGACAGGATGCAGCCTTTCCTCTGTCCTTTGGGATGGGGAGGCAGGTAGCACCTGGAGCTTGGATGGGGATAGCAGCCCCTTGCCAGCAGTTTGGGGGATCTATTGTTGGGTTCAACCAGGATTAAAAAAAATACGTAAAAAGTTAAAATGAGGATAGAATCTGCTACTGTGTCCACAGTCTTCTTGATAGAGATTTCCTCTTCTCCACCATCAAGTCAAATACAAACATTCCCCCAAAGAGCAGGGCCAGGAGAAGGGGACCTCAGTGCTCAGAAGAAATCAGATGGGCTTTGTGGCCTGTCATGAGAGGTGATAGTTGAACCCCAGAGGGCAGAGAATGTCCTTTTTCTGGGGAACACTGGGGTCCAGGTACCACTGTCTGAGTAATATCAGTCACTGCTCTTCACAGCTCCAGAAGCCTCCCTGACCCTGGAGGTAGCCAAACCTGGAAAGGACTCACCTATGACAGGGGACAGCTCTAGGCAGATCCAGCAGGAAAAAGTCACTGGAGAAAGCAACTGTTTGGGCACCACAGCATATGAGTGTCCCTCAGCCCAGCTCTGTCACCCCGTCACAAGGTACCCCAGCGACAGAAGCAAGGGCGGGAGAGGCTGGTCCCTCCAGCCCCAAGCCCAAAACCTGGACCAGCCCACCAGCACTCCGAACATCACTTCCCTCCCCTCCAAGCCTCTCCTCTTGCTGTGCCAATCGTCCAGGCTTCAGGCAGAGCTGATTCATAGAGACAGCTCTCCCGGCAGCCGAGAGCAGTCTCGGCTGGATTTGCCCCCAGACGCAGGAAAGCCTTGGACAGATAATTCATCGTGCAGCCCGACGCAGCCGAGACAAGGCCAGGAGCTGTACAGAGCAAAAATAAAAAAGTCACCGGGACTCCCCATATCATATATATATCAGCCAGCAACAGCTCCATCGGGAACAAAGGTATTCAAGCATTGGAAAGAGAGTGCTTAGCAGTAAAATAGGTCCTGGAAGCCCTCGGGCACTATTTACTGGGGAATGAATCTACCTTGGTGACTGATTGCAGCCTTTTAACCTGGATAAATCAGATGACAGATAAGAGCGTCTCCCAGGTAGCCCTGCCGGCAGGTACCTCCATTACAGCCCCATCCATTTCAGCCAGCTCTGTCACCCACCAGGGGACTCGTAGCCTGCTGTGTGGGGTGAGCCCTGTGCCGGAATCAGTTGGCACAGGTGCCTACTAGTTTTTGGAGCATCTCTGCCCTTCTCTTTATGTCAGGGAAGACTTTTCCAGCTAGAGAAGAAGCAAAAGCAGCTGCAAAGCTGAGGACTCATCCCTCCCTGTCTCTGTAACTCCAAAGCATCCCATACCCCAGACTACTGCTGGGGTGGGGAAAAGACATGCAATAGATGCCAGCATAGGTTTCTGGGCTACACCAGTCCAGCACACTTTTCTCATCTGTAGAGGGCACCTTCCAAGCTGCTTGCAGCAGGACCCATTACAGTTTCTGAATCAGCCTATATCACATCTGAGAGATGGCAGAGACAGAGCCATCCTCAAAGCCACTTATACTGCAAGGACAGCCATCAGCTGGGAAAGAAGCTTGATTTATATAAGGACACTTACAAGTCGTGAGTGCTCGCAGGCAGGAGTGAACAGGTAGCCTGTCCCAGTCTTTCATTTTGAGAGATGCCCTGTCTGCCGCCCCATGGCACATATTAACTAGGATTCAAGTGTCTGTAATATGCACCTTCTCTGCTTATCCTGTCCCAGAGACAAGCTGCAGGGACCGAGTCTTCCATGTCCCCGTGTGGCTCTCCAGAAAAGCAGTCAGGAGGGGTGGCAGTGGTGCACAGCAGTGCCATGAGCACAGCAGCCCCTGGCCATGTGTTTTCAGGCTCAGAGCATGCAGGGCTGGTTTTGCATGCACCGTCCTGCCAGGCCAGCCACAGCCCACCGAGGAATTGGCACAGGTTAACAGCATCAGAATCTGCCCCGTGCAGGCTGTTGCTGCTCCTTTGTGTTTTCCTGCCTGTTTTTCCCCATTGAGCACTCAAAACTTGTAAGCACACACTTAACATCCACAATTTCAGCCATTGCAAAGTCTAGGCGCTATCCTATCCCATTTCTGCTCCTAATGCCTTTTATTGCTGCTTCAGCCTTTGGAGGGCCCCAGTAACTCAACACTCACCCTGCAACTCTCCTGACACAGCAAGGAGTGCTCATGAGGAACACCGACATTTCAATAGCCACTTGAGCAATTAGTACTCAATACATCCCTTTATCTTGCATAAAGGAGAACTAGTCCCTTCCACAATGCAGCTTTCCCACAGGCACCTTTCTGGGGCAGAGTAGGGACCCTATGTCCTGCTTTATAGATTTGAGAAAGCTCTCCTGCTTTATAGATTTGAGAAAGAACACAAAAGGCACAAACAGGTGTTCTAGCACCTTATAACCCAATCCTGTGCTCTGCTGCTCTCTCCAGCACAGCTCCCACCCAAGACCAGATGCTGATGTTCAAGAGAATTAATTATCCACATGAGATAATAATCCTAAGCAAAGCACTGGGTGGAGAGGAGTTAAAGAAACAGTGCTTTTGTCTCTGAGATAGAGTCTGGGGTTAGAAAACCTCACAGTGCTCCACCACTGCTCCCAAACAAGAGACTTCTGAAAACTTCGAAAGCAGATAACAAGTGTGGGAAGAATGCAAGAGAATTGAACTTTGGCTTTGCATGTAGGATCAGCACGGTCTGGAAAGTGCAAAATTGTTGCTTGGTTTCTGTGCCTTGGCATGATTGTTTCTGGAGTGAGAATGGGAAACAAAATCAAACTGACACATCTTGAGTCTCTCCATATGGGAGTGCTCCCCTACCATGCCATTCCTATGACAGCTGGGTGACAGTTTCAGCTAGAGGCATGCAGAGCAGGCACAGGATGTTTGCTGGGGCTGAATGCAGTGCAGGGCATATAGCACAGGGACAGTGGTGCCCTAGTTGCACCAGAACATGCACAGTGATGCTCAGTCTGCTAGAAATCACTGAAATCAGTCATGAACCCTTTCTGGCTGGTTTAAACTCATTAGGCTGCAAATTTGGGGGTTGCTGAAACGAGCAGGAACTCCTGGTCAGGGTTATTCCTGAGAAGCCTGCAAAAGGGGTTTCTCCTCTGCAGTAGCTGTTAATCATGTTGGGAACTAGAAGAGGATGGGTCTGATCCAGCAAGTTGCCTCTCAGTGGGAAAATCCAGGCAATTCCTTGCAACTGCTCTGCTCTGTGTAGTGGATTGGATCAGGTACCTGATCCCTATGGGAAATTTTTTTTTAATGGTGGCAAGGGTTTCTTCAGTCAGATTGCTTCCCTGATCTAGCCTCCATACATCCTCAGGGACAGCAGACCTGAACGGGGTTAGACAAACAGCTTGGCTGAGCAGCAGGGGTGAGGGTGCCCTGGGGCAGGATTAATCCCGGCTTGACACATTTCCCACACACCAGAGCGTTCGAGCTGAGATGGAGATGCTCCAGGGAGCCGGGCAGGGGCTGGTAGGCTTCAGGGACCAGGACTTCCCCTCTAGCCAACCACACAAACTGCAGCATGTCCCTGCCCCACTCGAGGGGCATAATGCGGATGGGACAAGAGGCCAGCGACTGCCTGTCTGTCCAGCCGGGTCTGTCAGTCCAATCGGGTTCCACATACCCAGGAGGTTAAAGAGAGATTAAGCCGTGTGTGTGAGAACTGGAGAGCACCGAGGATCCACCCAGAGCCTGACCTCCCTATCCATCAGAGATCGCACCCTGGAAGCCTTATTCAGCCGTCATTAGTATGCAAAGACTGTGATCCGAGAGAGGGGGAGAGAGAAAGGGAGAGAGAGGGAGGGGGGAGAGAGGGAAGGGAGAGAGAAAGAGAGAAAAAGCCAGTTGTTTTATTCATGGCTGGTGATATTATAGACTGAGTGAAAATCACATTATCGTAATGGGAAAGTTAGAGTTGCCGTGATGATGCCCTGAAGCTTGTGTGCTGATTGGGGTGTGATTGCTATCTGTATTTATATGTAGAAAGCAAAGTTCACTGCCAGTTCAAGATGGTGGAGCCTGCTTCTTCATGCTACATAATTCTTCAGTAGGGAGAATCTGAGAGCAGCCGGGGCTGCTGAGCAGGCGTGGGGGCTCCCGCCGTGCGGGGCCGCGGGCAGGGATGGTTTGCGCTGCCCAGCGCTCTCCCGGCGGCGTGGGATGCTGCCGGGACGGGAGCGCGCTGGGGGCAGGGGATGGGATGGGATG
>VYZR01116252.1:10969-24242 GCA_013400675.1 Oxylabes madagascariensis
ATTGTGCTGTGGCAAACATCATCACAATAATACCATGCTGCAGCTCAATTTTCTTCCATCTGATTATCTCCATATACTTAAGAAAGGATAAGCACCACTGTTGTCCATCAAGGGCCACTACCTGAGAAGAAAATGATCATCAGTCAGAAGTTTCTGGAAAGCAGCAGAAGGAAGACCTTTTAGTTCTAAGAGAAGACGTATGGAGGACGTTTTGGCTGTCCCTGAACATACCATAGACTTTCACTGATAAGAGGGCCAAGAGTCTGCATCATCAGGGCACTTCCCACTAAATGCTGTCCACACAGTTTCTCTTCAGATGTACTCACAGCGGGGCAGCCGCTCCTTGGGGCCCGCAAAATAGATTTTCAACTCCATCCCTCTTGCTCAGCTTTTAAAATCCAAAGACTTCACTGGTACACTACTAGGTCATGACAATGTTCAAGCTCCTCAACCTTCCATCCTTTGCAAGAAATGCATCAGACCAACCCAGCACCTCCCTTCCATTTGCAGTTAGGAGCCATGTAAAACCACAGAATTTTCTGCACAGTAACCTCTGCAAAATCTTCTTCAATTAAAATTGGTTATGCTGCTCCAGCACTTTAATAAAGCATGCTATCTATCAGTATGCTAGTCATGAGGACATATTTAAAACTCAAAGACAGTTTTGCATGAGTGACCAAGAGCATCCAGTTCTTCCTTGTTATGTAATAATCCCAGTTAAGACGGAAGTCAAGATATGAAATAACAATCTTGTGCAGGCTGTGTTTTGAGCACAGCATCCATGGCTATTCTTTGCCTCCAGACATCACTGGGAGAAAACTTAGAGATGGGTGTCATATAGTACTCTAGCTTTTATATACACATACAAAAGTGGGAAGTGTATCCATCAGTCGGAAAAATACTAATAGATGTTTGAGAAATCTTGGAAAAAAAAAAGCATGATCTTTTTAGTACACGAAGCAGCAGTTCCTGCAATCAGATTTAGAAACAGGGTTTGAGACAGGTACAGACTGTTTAAGCCATCAACAACTCAGAAGGGTTACAGAGTATCCAACTAAAGGGCAATTTAGATTAAAGTCAATTTTTCACCCTTTCAATTATGTAATATCAATAAAAGGACACATGGGAATGATGCCAAATGTGAATGTGAATAATGTATCTGGCAATCAAACTAGAGTGCACAAACAGAAGGAATTTCCCTACCTGCTATTTCCCTCTGCAGCTAAGTAAGTATTTTTTTCTAAAAATAGTCTTCATTTCCAGATCAAAAATTTGCTCCCTTTCCTTGATCTCAAAAGGCAGTGCTCCACACTGAGAGATGTGAACAGATTGCCAGCGATGCATGTCTCTCGGGCAGAGGTTTCTAGCAGCCTGTTTGGGCACTATCGTCAGAGCCACACCACCATGCAAACAGCTCTCCTTCTACCTTCCTCAGACTGCTCACAGGTTCACACACCACCTGAGAAGGGAGCTCATTAAGTTCCACATAAGCAACACATGGCGCAGCATTTGCACTAAGAAAAATATAATGCTGCCTAGCTTTCCAGACCAACTCCCACATGTACCTTCAAATACATAGGAACTGACCATTATTTGGTGGGTGAGGCTGTGAGGATACATGGAAGGAGAAAAGCAGACCCAGTGTGAGTCCAGCTTCAACCACAGTCAGCTGGAAAAGACAGGTGATGTCCTATCACTGGAAAAGCACATACAGCTCCCGCTCAACACTGTAGGACAGTCAGGAACATGTTATGAATACACAGTGTGCTAGAGATTTAGGAAAATATTGCTATCAACCGAGAATAGTAAAAACCGGTTAGTTGCAGTTTGTTTAGTAAGTGGATTGCATCATACATTCCAGTGAAAAACATTTTACATACTTCTGACCAAGGAATTAAAAAACCATTCAGGCAGATGAACCCTGATATTCTCTTTTTCACAAGAGAACCTGTGTAGCCAGGCGCTGAACCACCACAGAATCCCTAGGAAGACCACAGAATTTTGTGGAAAACAGCATAGCTAGGCAGTAGTCTCATTTGCTTCTTATTAACCAGCAGAGTCATTCTCTTACTGTGCCATTCACAGGTTACTTTGTTAAAGACAGAGGCACAGTTCTTTCTACTTAAAGTAAGGGCATCTAACAAGCTACTGACAATGATGAGGGGAGTGGAAGTAATTTCTTCATATGTTGCTTTCAATATCAAACATTTTTCTCAATAAAACTATATAAACTGGTTAATTTGGTCTCTGTTTTGAGACAAATTTAATCATGATGTATCATAAAAGCAGAATACAGGGTAGAAAATAAACCGCATTACAAGCTTTTGGTTCAAATCACCACATTCATACTGCTATTTAAATGTCCGTCACATTTATTCATTTGTTTCAAATGGAACATCGGATGTGACCATTCCCAGAATTTTTGTTAATCTCTTTCCTTGTGAAATTATTACTTTCTGAATGTTTATTTTCATTCACATTACTTTCTGAAAGCTTTTGACTGTGCCTCACAAGAGCCATTTTATGCAATCAATGCAGTCATGTGGAAAAAAGCTAATGCTATTTTAAAACAAGTCTGTTTAAATGCCCCAGACTGTCAAATCTGTATCACCCAAAGTGATTGTGTTAGCTTTAAAACCGTACATAAATCTCTAGGAAGCAATATCCTCTCGGTCACACTGGCATAGTACTACTGGCAAAGGACTCTGCGTGCCTAAAGAAAAAGGGACCATTTGGTGGCACAGAACTTTATTGCCCATTTCTGGAAAAACACTCTTTAGATCAATCTTCCTAGCTTCAAGACATATGATAGATCTGCAGCAGCACGTTAACATTCAAATGGGGTTATTTCTCCTTCTTAGGTGCTTTGTGGGTATTAGAAGTAAATGAATAACCTAACCCACTCCACACAGGTCAGTCTAACATCTTGCAATTCTGTATTAATGTCAAGACTTCCAGACTCACCCTGCTCTTACAAACTCAGGGAAATTTCACTAAACTTTATTTCTCTGTTGCAGAGAGGTAAACCCATTAGTTTTTCTGAAAGGCAAAAGGGTGAACAGTTGACTCACTCCAGAAGGTGCAAAGTATCCTCCTGCTTTTTAGTGACTCACTGCTGTTGCAGTTGGTCCATGAAAGTTGACAGGCATTAAGTTATTCAGCATGGCTGAATAACTTAAGTACTGGCAGTACTTCATGCAGGTTAGTTTGGCATTTCACAAGTCAGAAAACAATAAATGAAATAAAATAAATTGTTTACATTCTACAAAACAATCCAGACGTGTTCTTGATATGACTTTGGACTCTATTAAAACAGCACATCATATAAACAAACATTAATAAGAACCAAATCAATAATTTAGAATTTTTAAAACTTCCTATTTGTCTGGTCCCATCTGGAAAGCTTCACTCATGCCACCAATGTCAATCTATTTCACCTGGGGTTTAATCTCTAGTCAAAAGGATTACTCCCTGAAGCAAGGTCAGCGCAACTATGTTGCAGATTTCTCACTCATAATGCAAACAAGCCAATAAGCAGATCTGTCTTCAACATACTTGTGAGTCATTCTCATACATGAATGTGTCTTCATGGCCTGCATGAAAACAAACTGAGAAAGTCAAGGTTGGGGCCAAAACTCCCTGGGTCATCAGATGTCAGGCTGCTAAATCTGGCATCAGAGACTTAGATATTTTGGTTCCAGACAGCTAAAACTCTTCCTTCTAAATGACAGTACTGCTGACAATCAGTGTGAGAGTGTCATCTGAAGGACAAAACAGCATGCACAGACCTTTCACACCATGCTCCCTCAAAAAAAGATGTTACTTCTGCTGCTGCAGTTGCATTCTCATTAGCTTACATTAATGGAAAACTGAGACTTCTAGTACAAAAGCTTGCCTGTTTCTTAAACATGGACAGTATAGACACTGAAATTCGTATTTCCAGTATCAGAACTCATTGCAGTAATGGTGATTCCTGGGCTTCTCATAGCACCATAGGCAGCAGGGAAAGAAACACAGTAACCAACAGCAAATGGGCGCTGCTGGATGGGCTCAGTCAGCCTTACCTGCTCCTTATGGCATCTGTTTTGACTGCAGCCGTTTTCTTGAGAGGCTTATTTTACCAATGATGCAGCACAATGTGGCATGAAAAGTGAGACACAATGTTATTCAATGCCTGCATGCAACCATGCAGGACTTGGCACAAAATCATTGCATTCAGAGTTATAATGTGTACTGGTGTAACTGCAAGGTATGGGAAATCAGAATTTGGACAAATACTTGGATTAAGGATCATTCTTTCAGGGAGTACTTCCCCATAGTGCTCAAGAGATGAGATGCATGAGAAAGGGAAATACATAGGTGTTGAAAAGCCTTACAGCTGTATGTATCTTGTGTGCCCACATCTACCGATTGCTTACAGTGACCAAGACTCCTACCTGAAGATGTCTGCAATGGCAAGTAGAAGGAAATAAGTGGAGATTTGTATTTAGTTACAAACCAACCAACCAACCAAATCACTGCACGGGTCTTGGTGTCAGTTCTCTAGATCCAAAGCAATTCCTCTGACTTGTATGAAACCATTTTAGATTTAGCCCCAAAGCACACTGAGTCAGAAATTGTACCCTTGCAGACTGTAACAGACTGATTTTGTATTATGAAACAACTCAGCTACTGGTGAAACACTCACCCTGACCTTCCTGCAATATCACACCATGCCTAAAGCAACAGAATCAAACATCATTACTCGGATTTCAGCTGTGGTCTAGACCCACAAAACAAATCATTGCTGATTTCCCAAAGTCAGGCTAAAACAACGCCTATGGAAACACGGCGCACAGACCTCGGAAGGGAAGGTCCGAGCCCACAGCGGGTATTTGCTCCAACAACTGCCCCACGGGCTCCGAGCGCGGAGGTCAGGGCAGGCCAGCAGCTCCTCCCGCACCCTGGGTCCCCCTGGCCGCAGCCGCAGCGCGGCCGGTGCCGAGGCGGGGCGGGGGAGGCGCGGCGGCCCGGCAAGCCCCGGCCCTCCGCAGATGGACACCCCTGCAGACCCACCGCCCCCCGTGCCCATTCACGCACCGCACACATCCCTGCGCACACCGCGCACACCCGTGCGCACACACGGCCCCTCGCACGCTCACTCTTCACGCACGACCGGGCACAGCATCCGCGCAAACCCGCTCACCCTGCCCTCACTGGAATGGGGACCCGCGCACGACCCCGCACACGCCGGCCGCAGCCGAGCGCGCCCCACGCGCGGCGGGATGGCTCGGTACCTGCGTGGCTTTGTGGAACTGCTTCTTCAGCCCGGCCACCGACATGGCGAGGGCAGCGCGCTGCGGCCGTGCGGAGCGGAGCCGAGCGGAGCCGNGAGCGCTCGTCCGGGGCGGACGCCCCCGGGATGGGCACCCGCGCCCCGCCGCCCCGGTCCGCGTCGCGGGAATGGGGCTCCTTCGTCCTCCTCGCCCTGCGCGGACCTCGCCTCAGCAGCCTGCCCGGCAGGGATCGGAATACTTGTCCCCGCGGGACATCGTCTATGGAAATGAGCCCGAGAAGAAATTGGCGGAGCAGTAATGGGGGCAAGAGAGGAAAGCAGTAGCAAAGGGAATGTTGGCCAATTTTCTGAAAAAACGTTTCTAGCCACGCCAGCTTCTTTGGGCCTGGTCGTGCCCCGCTGGGCACAGTTGGTCGTCAAACCCCGGTTAATTGGGATTCTCTCAACAAATGCTATTTTCTTCTCCCGTCAGATTGTCAGTGATGCATAGAAAAGCACTTCTAAATCTTGCCTGTTCCGGCCTACTGGTGTGGCTGTTGGCTGGAGAGTAAAAGCCTAGAACCCAGATAAAAGTCATGTACTTCAGGAGTTCAGCGTTACAAACACTAGCAGTACAGTAATTAGCAATTATTAGGCTCTGCCAGCTAAAGACTGAACAACATGAGCAATGTGGTCCAAACACAATGATCCTTCTCTGCAGGCTGAACCAGTCACTGCCTATGTGTGCTGCAAATTAGCACAACGGAGATGCACACTCACAGCTCGTCAGCTGTTCGAAAGCAGCCATGCTACATTGGCTTTTAATTCCATCACAACAAACATTCATCACTCGAGCTAGTTAGGCAGCATTTTCAGAAGCACCTAAAGCTCTCTGTGAGAGCTTGCCGTGGTGGTCCACGCAGGCTTGTTGCACCTCCCAAGCTGCATTGCTGCATTCTTCAGGCACACATACCATCTCAGCCTTACCAGGTATGGGAAAAGGGACAATACCACATTTCTGGAGAGCCATGCCTCCAGATCACTGATACAGTGCTGTTCCTGGAAGTGACTTGCAGTGAAGAAAAGGATCTGAAATGGAAGTCCTGTGAGTGCTTTTGGAAGCACTATAAAGTTGTTCATCGTCAAGAATGGCAACATGAGAATACCTCTCTTCTCACTGGAGAGTGGGAGATGGTAACAACCTCATCCTGAGCATAAGTAGGAGGCACTGCTTTCTGGCCTAGTCCCAAGTCCGCACAGAAACATTTCCATCCACTCTAGTAGTTATAATGTTTTAAAGGATGAAAAATGAGACCATATGGAGATGCTAGGCTGAGAGTGGGAGTCTCTTGTGCCAGCCATTGTGCTTTTAACGGAAAACTCCCATTGTACCTAGTACTTGGGAGAGGGCGTTTCAGTCTGGAAACACAGTGAAAACTAAAAAATAAACCTATGATATTTATAAATGTCATAATTTTAAATTATTTTTATAAAAATAAGAATGTGTTTGTCTGTTATTAAATAACTGGAATTCAGTGGTAACATTTCAGGATCTAACTTTTGCTGGCTATTTCAAAACATTCCTGTCCACTACAAACTTTATGTGAAAAATTCATTAATAAATAATAGATAAATAGACATATAAATGTCTGCCAAATTCAGTATTGGGGTGATGAGTTGGAGATAAAAGGTATCCCTCATTTTCAAGGGTATTAGACCCCTGCTGCTTCCACTGCCTGTTGATTGAAATTATAGTATGATGCCTGGCTATAAGTCAGCCCAAATTGTAGTTGAAGGCCCTGACTTACCTATAATATTGTCTGTGTATTCTCACAGCTGAATCTGACACTTCTGCTCACACTTCTTTCTTTTTTTTCTTTTTTTATAGAATATCTATATTCCTGGGAGTGGAAAGTATTATCTTGATTAAAACATAGTTCATGTGTATCAGTGTCAATGGACTTAAAACCCCTATGTGTAAATTAAATAGTGACACTTTTTGGACAAAGAGAAATTAATTTAGTGCCTGCTCTTTGGAATATCATGTCATTTGTGATTTCTTCTCCTGGTGGAATCTAAATAATGGTTTGAAATCAGCTTTAGTGAGATGACTTCTGGTTTTAATAAACTATAGCAAACAATAACAAATTATGTTTGCCTACAATGTATCACATCTGATTCTAAAATATTTTTATGTATTTATGAGATCTTTCCCTTTAAGTCCAAACCCCATTTTAAAATTAATAAGTATACTAGGCTAAGCACTTCTTTTTATTCTACATGGGAAAAAAAAATCTAACAATAACTTAAGACTGTTGCCATTGTTGCAGTGGCAGGAAATAATCAAGTGCAGGAAGGACAAAGACTTTTGTAGGTGCAAGCCTTTTCTTTCGTGGAATCTTATGACATTAGGTTGTTAATTGCTATAGTTCATACATAACACAGAGTTGAATCTGCAAATTTAGAACTGCATTCTTATTCTGACAGTCATTTACTGAAATAAGTGGAAATATTCACTTCAATAGGTCTTCAAGAACTTGATTCATACTTTATTGATACAGCTTTTTAGATTTTTTTTTCTCTTAAAAAGCAGCTAGATAATATTTCAACAGCACAAAGTCATGTATAGCATAATAAAATCTACTTGCTAAGTTGCCTTCCAAAATAAAATAAAATGCTAAAAAAACAATTAAAACATTAGCAAAAAGTGTTTGCAAAAACAAAAAACTAATTCCAGGAGAAGATGGCATGGATGCTAAGTCCTTGCAGAAATTGTAGTGGAAGCAAATCACTCTGTTCAGCATTTGGCTAATAAAATAACATTGAAAAACCAAAGGTAAGTATAATGACACAAAAAAAGAAACCAGACAGCATTATGAATACAATTTTTTCAACAAAAGTAACTCCAAAGAAAACCCCAAAACATTCCTAGAGCATTCATTCATATTTTACTGGGGAAGAATTTGGGTATTTATAAGGTTCCCTATGGTGCTATGTAAATAATTTTACATGAAATATTTGTTGATATTTTCACAATACTTGCATAAGACAGAAAAACATAAACATCTTTATAAATAGAAAAGGCTTCACAGAAGGTTTGGTCAATCATCCACAACTGATCAGGAACTTTGTATTTCAGTCAGAAATTAAGCCAGAAATTAAAAATCAGAGCTCTCATTTGAAATCTAATCTGGGCTACACTACTTCAAGTCAGCTGGCAAAGACATCTAAATCCAAGCTGTGAAAATCAGCAGGCAATGAATAATTGCATGAAGTTTAAAATAATGCTGACTTTTAAAAAGAGTGAACAATGGCCATGTAAGTGTGAGACATAAAGGAAGCAAACAAAAAATCTGTTATTGTATTATTTTTTGAAAAATTAATTCCTTCTCTGATTAGGAAATATTTTGTCAGCTTGTGAAGGTAAAAAGGTGCACAAGACATAGGTAATAAGTTGCAAGCAAGGGAAGATGGAAACATCTAACAAGGAAAGAATCAAGGCAGAAAAATATCAAAATCCCCCATCCTTTTGTTTGAATTACAGGAACCCTTTAATTTCATTTCACACAAACCAATAAAATAAAGAAGTACTGATGGCACTGTCCTTATCATTTGAGTGTTATTACTCTTCCAACCACAGTAGATATAGATTGAATAGCTGAATTTTTGTGTGTTTCAAGCATAACACAGATTATCCAGGTTTGGTAGATTCACCCCTCCAAACCATCTATCCCCAGTCTCATGAATTTACAACTTCTGTTTTCTTTCTTAATAGATGATCAACAGATAAGGTTTCCACAACATCCAAGAGTTCTTCTTTATAAAAGTACAAAAAGATTGACTGGACACAATACCATTACTCTCATAGTATTTTTCCTCAAGCACTATTCATTAAAGCACAGCAGGTTTTTTTGTTTGTTTGTTTGTGGTTTGGTTTTTTTGGGGGTTTTTTTTGGGGGGTTTTTTTTTTGTTTTTTTTTTGTTTTGTTTTTTTTTGTCCCCACGCTGTAAAGAAAAACAAGGTCTGTGTTCTTTCCATCATACCTTAGTAACAAGCACTTTTTTGTTTGTCTTAACTGATGAGAGCCTTTTCTGTCAGGATGCTTTTGATAAGATTATTGCTGAGCTCTGTCCTGTCTGTTCCCAAACATACTTATTTACTTCAGTCCATATTCTATGATATATGCTATTAATCCTGCTGTTCTGTGTGAATGTGGTCCCTTGCCCATAATAACTACTTATTTGAAAGATGCAGGACAATGCAATCATGAATCTTGTCTTTGTGGTTTACCACCAGCAGTAAGCTACGTTTATTGCTCCATTAGAGCATGGATTGGTTCTTTTCAAGCTTCAAATCTCCTTTAATTTTGATTTTGCAAGAAGTTAAGTAAGTAATTAGATCCCTCATTTACTGAATACTTCGTAGTCTGGATAATAAATAGATCTTTAAGAATCACATCTAAAATTAATTTTTAGCCACTTGCATTTCTTTAAGTAGGAGTTTTTAGCTACGTTTTGTAGGAGCAGCCACTTCAGCATAAAACCCAAGAAATATCAGAAAAATACCTGCAGACAAGATGCAGTCTTTGGCCAATAAATCTACAACCACTTAACAGCTAGGGTACCTAGCAGCACAGAATAACCTGGATCAATCTCAGAGCTGCTGGAGCACCTTACACAGCTGCTTATATACTTGATACATTGTCTAGGCATTTGTGTCTTAGTAGCCAGAAGTCCTGAAAGTGGATTTTAGACATCTTCAGGTTGTTTCTGGTGTAGAGAAGAGGCATGCACACTTATGTCTGTGTTTGTGTGCGTACAGAAGAACAAGGAGCATGCCTTAGGTGTGCAGCTAACTTAGATTTTTGAATCAAAAATTTTAATCAGGTGAACAGTTAGGCTAAATTGCTCATATTCTGTTCCTTGTCTTCTTGCAACAGATGATGAGCTACTAAGCTGCACAAATGCCAGCACGGCCACATCCCCAACTCCCAGGAAACTGAATGCATGGAAAGGTAAGCATCATTTGTTCTTCATAAAATTAATGAGTGCTCCTTCCGATCTCGGGGTTGGTAAGCAGTTCCTTGCAATACCGTATCAGCAAGATTATCATAAACAAAGCACTGCAGCAAGGGTGGATCTATTTCAGATGACTTGATCTAATGTGGGCATAGTGATATATTTTATCTGCTTAATAAAAGCTTCATTACATATAGATGTATAACTGTATGTTCAGACAGAGATCATACAGAGCGAGAACTTATCACAATTACATTCATGTTGAAAAATTCTTACTCAGTTTTTTCAATTCTGTTCTGTAATCCCAGTTGTATCAAAGTGACTGTTTTATATTTAGTTTTATTTTTAATCCCAGTGGAGATGTTTCTAAGTATTTTTGATCTTTAAATACTTTTAGCCTATTGTCTTTGTCTCATTATGATGCACAAGCAGCTAACACAAGCCAATGCATACCTTCTAAAGAAAATTCTGGCTCTTGAGACTCTTAGGCTTGAGAATCAGTGACAGGTCATTTTTTCTCAACTTGCTGAAAAAAACATCTTAGGACACTAGAAATACCATCCAGAGGGACCTGGACAAGCTTGAGAGGTGGACCCAAGGTAATGTAATGAAATTTAACAAGACCAGGTGCAAGGTGCTGCACCTTGGTCAGGGTTTCAACCCCAGTGTCAACACAGGCTGGGGATGTACAGATGGAGAGCAGACCTGATGAGAAGGACTTGGGGGTGCTGGGGGATGAGAGACTGGACATGATGCAGTCCAGACAGCCAAACGTGTCCTGGGCTGCATCCAAAGCAGTGTGGCCAGCAGGGCCAGGTGGGGATTCTGCCCCTCTGCTCTGACCCCACCTGCAGCTCTGGGGTGTCCAGAATAAGGACAAGGACCTGTTGGAGAGAATCCAGAATGGGCCACCAAGACGATCAGAGGGATGGAACACCTCTTGTATGAGGGAAGACTGAGAGAATTGGCATTGTTCAGCCAGAAGAGAAGGGTTTGGGGTGACATAATTGCAGCCTTCCAAGTACGTGAAAGGAACCTACAAGAAAGATGGAGCGAGACTGTTTACAAGAGCATGTAGTGTGACAGGANATGGAGCGAGACTGTTTACAAGAGCATGTAGTGTGACAGGACAAAGGGGGATGGCTTCAAACTGAAAGAAACTAGATTTAAATTAGATATGAGAAAGAAATGCTTCACTGTGAGAGTGGTGAGGCATAGGCGCAGCTTTCCCTGAGAAGTTTTGGATGCTCCTTCCCCCGTCCAAGGCCAGGTTGGACTGCGCTCTGAGTAACCTGGTCTAGTAAAAGGTTTCCCTGCCCATGGCAGGAGATTTGGAACTAGATGATCTTTAAAGTCCTTTCCAACCCAAACCATTCTATGATTCTTTGATTCTGCTCACTTTTCAAATTTCTTTTTTTTTTGTGGAAACATAGGTTGTTTAGTAAAGACAAAACATTACAGACAAGTTGTGTTGGGAGATGTGTTGGGAGGGAATCACAGAAATACTAGATGAAACTGTAGCACCTTCCAATGTACCCTTTTTAGGGACTTCATTACAGTGAAAATAATATTCAAAGATTCAAATAACCAGTGCAGTCAGCATGAAACATCCAAAGTTTCATAACAAATTATACTGGAATATGAGCTTTAAATAACAAGCAGATCTTTCTGGTTTGCAGCAGTCACTGAAGCAGTGAATTCTGGTTCAGTGATGTGCCATTAAGTCTTAACCTCTGTCAAAACAATTTCTTGCCCAGATATTTGTGTTTCAATTACCACAAATCTGTGTGAGGTTTGGGCACCAACTGGCCTTTCTGTACTATTGAATATCCAATAATTGTCAGTCTTGTGTCCAGCTGTTCATCTTCGTGGGTTTAGAGGCTACCCCATCTGTGCTTATTTGGTGTACTGAGAATTATCTGCCACCCTTGACAGAGATTAGCAACAAAGTTCACAGATGTTGCTACCTATTCCCAGTGGTCCTTGCTGAAAGAATGATAAGAATAATGCAAAGACACTAAAGTAAGTCCATGGCTCCACAAGCTTGAAAATTAACATGGGTTTGACCTATTTGCAGAAAGATAATTTCTGAGACTTTTGAATGGATCAAAAAGGCCAGACAGTGGACAAAAGAAACAATACAAGGGTGATTGGTGCACTCAAATGCTTCAGCTGAAAGAAGATGATCCTTGAACACCTTGATTTTGTCCTGTTGCTTTGGATGTTAAGTACTGTGAGTGATCCCTCTCCCTCCATTCTGAGTTCATGTTGTTTTTTTCTATCCACTAGTTATGTAAAGATTAAGAGCTTCACTAAAAATCTTGCAATAATTATTATCTAATAATGCTATGTTCTGCACCATGTAACTGATCCCAGGTAAGCACTGAGCCAGGGACCTCAATCACAAACACACGTGCCTTGAGTTCTCTAGCCTTGATGTTCAAGGTGGAAAGAAAGAAGCTTTCATTGAGTGGACTGTTCTACACTCACTAGGCTTGCTACAGTACAAGCACCAGTGTTAGCAGGAGCCTAGAATGTCCCAGGTTCCCAGCCTTATGTTTCCATCCCCTCACTGAGTAAGAGAAGCTGAAACAGGGAGATCATCCAAGCCACAGCTTGGCATCACCCACACAGCTTTCACTTTATAGATTCCTTTCTATCAATTCCGTAACCGGAACACTTCTCTCAGCTATCAAGATGACTCATTCCTTCTCTTCCTAAATTAGAGGGTCTTTCAGAATTCCCATGTACGTTGCTTTGTCCATCATTTGTATGACTGGGCTTGAGTTACAACAGAGTTTGTACAGTTGTATGAAAGTGACGAATTGACTGCCAAAGCTTCTCCAGTGGCTAAAGTTAAGTCACACAAATAATGAAATTGGCTTATTTCAATTGATTAAGAACCATTGTTGGGACTAACCTCAAGGCTTAAACTAGAGAGAAGAAGAAAAAGGAATTAATTTCTCTGCTTCTACAAACACAAAATAGATAACAAACAAG
>VYZR01116254.1:55411-68897 GCA_013400675.1 Oxylabes madagascariensis
GCAGGGGGTTCCATTTAAAATCCTTTCCCCTTTGCAAAAGGAAACAGAGTACCTAGGAATTTTTTGTCCCAGCTCACTAGCAGGGATGTGATCTATGGTTTGGCTTAAAAAAAAAAAAAGTACCTCCTTCTGTGAAATTCAGTGAAGTACCCGCCAGCTCCACAGACATGGCTGAATTCTGACAAGATGCCTTAGTGTGATGGGTAGCCTGAAATACTGGCAGAGATCTCTGCTTACTTTGCTCAAAACCACAGATACACAAAACCACAGCTTTGAGAAAGGGGCAGCTTTAGAAAAGGACACGTGTTTGCTGACTGAACCTTGTGGGTTAATATGGTGACCCGCAAGCACAAGAAGGCCTTTTTGTCTTTGTAGGCTGTGGGTAGATGCAGCAGCGGGTAATCCAATCCTGGCACATCTTTACTTATTCTTTGCTTTGAGGCCATCTAAAATGAGTTATCCAAAACTTATCTCAGTGCTCTTTTTATGTGTGCTGAGCAGACTTTTTGTTGTTTAGTCAAATACTGAAAAAGTAGGCAGTTTTTTTTTTTCCTTCTATAAAACTGAAAACAAACCACATTTTTCAGACATCTTGTACCAAGATAGGGGCAGGCAGGGAATGGGAAGGGAAAAAGCTAAGTAAATGTGAAAAAAGAAAAAAAAATTACAAAGAATAGCCAAGGGCAATTTGGACTGGAGAGACTCATTCAGCACTAGCCTACCATATGACCTTGACAAGTGACCTTTCCTTGGCTTCTAGAAAACAGGCATAAACATGACCTTGGATGATGCTCCATGCCATACTGAAGGAAGATATAGCACCAGTGACCACATCTCAGTCCTGTCCCTGCAGCCACTGCTCGAGTCCCCCTGCTCCAGCTGCCAACCTGCAACAAGACATGGCAAACATGGCCAGCATTCCTCCTGCCCCAGGACACATTAAACCACACTGCAGCTCCCTAGGTTNACCAGCCTCTAAGGGCTTCAGAGTTTTCCAGACAGTTTCCTTCAGGTATGCTTTTTCTGATTAAATCACATACTATGAATTGTAAAAGCAAACATTGCTAGACGATTATTGTCTAAACATTGCTCTTCTCCATACATTAGCTTTTGAGGAGCATTCAAGGTTGGGTGTTTTCTCTCACAACCAGTGATAGGAAGTTGGACACTAATATTTTTTCTCCCTTTGGTGTGTTTAGTGCATACATATGTGTATATATATATATATTTTTACCATTTTATTGTCGCACAGTATGAAAGGAGCTGTGCTGTTACAAACTATAAAATATGGTCATTGGCTAAACTTCCAAAATTAAGTACCCTTTTAATATGTCTCAGGGTTCAAGATACTCAGCCCTGAGATTCCTCCTAGGGGATCTAATTTCATACTGAGGTGCATTATTAACTGAACAACTGCAAATGGAGAAAACTATTGATCACATGGGACAAGACAGAGAATCTAGAGAAGTGAAATGCATACTCTGAGCTATCACAGCAGGAGGTAAAGCTCATACTGGTGTTGCAAGTGGGTCTAAGTGGCACAGCTCAGAAGTATGTGGTGTCAACTTGTGGAAATGCACTGGGAGGAGGCTCGAGGAGGAAGTCTTGCAAAAACCAGGTCCCTTGGCTTTAAGAGCTTTGAAAACCAGCAGGGACTGCTTAAAATAAATCCTCTAGTTTATAGACAGCCAACATGAAGGGCTCAGGCGAGTGTAATATGAGCATGGCTGCTCAATTCTGTGAGCGAACATGATGCTGCATTCAGGACTAGATGTAGTTTTGATGTTTTTCTCAGAGCTAATAATGGAAGCAGCAATTCACTTTCTCCAGAGAGAGAAGTGGAAGGCATTTTAGCAGCCTGAATATATTTGTGCACAGGGCCAACAAAAATGGCAGGATAGATTCAGAAACTCCTCATGGAGTTGTTTTCATGCACACAGAGCAGCAGCATTTAGATCCATATCGTAAAGAAAAAAATGAAGGTTTTTTGAGAGCAGCTGACTGCAGAGAAGAGAGATGATAATACTCTTGTAGGTCCTATATCCTTGTAGATGTACAATGTCAGCTTCAGCAGTCTTAAACCAAACCCACAAACCCAAAGACAGTCCTTCTTTATAATTACTTTCTGAACTCCAAGAAGGTCATATGTTTTTTGACACCAGGAAATAGTTACCCAGGAATATTTCTTAATTTTTCTAATATCACTACTTATGTGCATAGTTGAGAAAAACCTTCCTTTTATACCTCTTGAAAAGGGAGAATATAACATTATCACCACCTCTTTTTTTTTNTAGTTACCATCATGGGAAAAACAGGCACAACTCAGGGAAACTTAGTTTAATTTAGTTCAAATCAAATCAGGGTAAGGAAATGATCTCAAAACTTAAAACACCTCGCCCACTGCAGCTGTGTCCTCTTCAGTGGGAGGACTCCTCACTCATCCCCTGCCCCAGAGGGTGTCCCTGCCATGTGAGACACCCCTCTATGAACTCCAATGTGAGTCCTTCCCATGGGATGCAGTTCTTCATGAACTGCTCCCACATGGTCCCTTCCTCAGGGGNCATGAACTGCGCCCACATGGTCCCTTCCTCAGGGGGCCTTTCAGGAACAGACAGTGCCCCCATGGCTTCCACAGCTCCTTCAAGCACATCTGCCTGCTCCTACTTCAGGGCCCTCCATGGGCTGCAGGTGGATCTCTGCTCCACTGTGCATTGCCAAGGGCTGCAGGGGCACAGCTGCCTCTCCATGTTCTGCACCGCAGGCTGCAGAGGAATCTCTGCCTCAACACCTGGAGCACTTCCTCCTCTTCCTTCCTCACTGTCCTTGGTGTCTGCAGGGCTGTTGTTCTCACATATTCTCACTCCTGTCTCTTCAGCTTTCATTGCCATGTTTTTTTCCCCTTCTTAAATATGTTGATACCACAGTCACCAATGTGCTTGGCCTCGGCCAGCAGTAGATCCATCTTGGAACTAGATGGCATTGATTCTGTTGGACATGGGGGAAGCCTCTCGCAGAAGCTTCTCACAGAAGCCACTACTGTAGAGCCTCCACTACCAAAACCTTGCCACACACCTTGTCTTGGTTTGGAAGCTTATAGGACTGGTGTGGGTACTCTAAGACTGGGATGTACAACCAGGACAATGAACAGATAGTACAGAACCCTTGAATATGTTAAGGCAACTGTCTAGCTGACTATTCAACTCATAGTACAGACTAATATTTCCCTTCCTACTCAGGCTATCACAGCACATTGCAGGTGGCTGCTTCTTTGGTATCTCAAACAAAGGGGCTGTGTCATTCAATACAACGATTTGCAATGAGAAATCCTTTTTGTTTTGTATTTTCTTTTTGTGACACTAGGATTTTGCCAGAATCACTTCCTTTCTCTCCCTTCCATCCCCTTGAGGCACAACTAGAAGAGATGCATTTTTCCATGAGTTCCTAAATGAGAAACAAGAAAAGTGATCTGGAAATGTTTCACTGAGTACACTGAGTTTTTTAATTCCTATTTATTCTGTGTGTGAGCACAGTAGGATGAAATGCTCTTTAGACCTTTAAGTGTGCTTGAATTGTACTCAACCAATTGCCCTTCCTTGTTCACAAAGGCTAATGAAATAAAACTGCTCCCGTATCCACTAGGTTGAAAGGAATCATTCAAACATAGAATTACTCTAATTGAATTGTATGTACATGAGAAATTGTTCTCCTGTCACAAGGTTATCATAAAATAAACAGCCGAATCTGCATGAAGTACACACCTGGCTCATGGCTATCCATTCAGAGGGCATGCTCTTGGCACCTAGTTCCTCTATTTCCTTCGTTATATGCCTCAACATATGAAGAGAACAGAAAGAGACAAAACAGATCCTGACAACACGGTATCTGCCCAGAAGGAATATATGCAAAGTATGGAATCAAAAGCCTTTGACCTACTCTATAAACAATATATCCAAATATCTCCCATCAACAAAGGCAAATTACAAGACTCAGCAAACAAACAAACTAATAGCAATAACAATAACAATAATAATAATAAAAATATCAAGTATTTTAATATAGTTTCCATCTATCTACAAGGGTTGAAATTTATTTGTTGAAAAATAGAGGCATATGTTTGATCAAAATACAAAGTCTGAATTTAAAAAGTCTTATTGGCTCCAGTCAACAGAGGAAAGTAGCAGTTTTAGGCACAGTTCTTCAGCCTATTTTGAATATTACTTTAGTGTGAGTTAACTGCTGAACTCCCATGCCCAGTTCTTGCCATTTAATATACAAGGAATCTAGAAAGCCAGCGCAAAAACACCCTCTACACTCCAGGCATTAAAGATCGGTATGATGAATCCTATCATGGAAGTCCATGAGGTCTCCCAAGGACACAGAATTGATACTTATTCTCAGCAATTATTCTCTTCCTAAAAGGCTTGAGGAACACTCAGACACATTTGCAACTTATTTTACCTGTAAAATGTAGAGAGGACTGTATTATGAATATAGATAATTACTATTATGAAGAATGACTATTAGGATTTTTGTGAAGCTATGCCTGATCATTTGTGGAACACAAAAATAGAAAAGTAGGAAAATGTAGGCATTTCAACCAATCTTTTGGTCACATAATCTTAAGAAAAACTGAATCACCTTAAGTAACTATATGCTTTCATTCAAGAGAAGCAAGATATAATTTTTCTCACAGAGCCATTACCATGAAAGTATGTAATTCAGACTACATCCTGTTCCATTTTACTAAGACAAAAAGGAACAAAAAGTCAGTATTTCCTATATTATTCTTAACAGCTGTCAACAGCGCATAGGAAGGAGCTTGGAGAAAATTCTCTGCATCAAGAAGTAAAAGGGTAAGGCTAACCAACACTCACAGCTGTGGAAACTGCATTAATTCAAAAGCATCTTACCAATTTTATCAATACTTTTAGCCATTAAATGAAAACACCAAAATGATAGGCAACATCCAAGGAAACAAAATTATCTTTAATTTTTTGTGATTTCTTTATCAGACAATCTCATGGCTTAACTCTGCCAAGAACATAAAAACCTAATCAATATTCTCACAAAAAAATTCAGGTACCAGCATAAACTTTTTGTAGTTTTTCTGCAAAATGTGCAGCATTTTAGCATGCAATCAGTGCAAAGAAATATTCATGAGGCAGATCTCTGAATTATTTGCCAGCAACTAATCAAAACACAAACAGAAACAAGGAAAAAGGTGATTGGATACACGTAGAATGTGAAGCTATTGGTTCTTTCTCATCTGCAGTATTTTATAATGAATGTATTCAATCTTTAGGATTTATTAATCTCTAATACTACTAGAAATTAATTGTCAAGTACTTTGCTCATTACATTAGTTTATCAAATACATGTGGGTTATGCTCCCAGCTGGAGAATTCAGCAATGTCTTGAATGAATTCTCTACACTCTTGTACTTTACTCAATGATGCTCAAAATAATTTTGGTCAGATGCTAAAGAATTATTTTATCACATTTATATATGTTTGAAAAATCATGTTTCCGAGATTAAGATTAACATTGAAAGCCATTAAGATTGTTTGTGTTTCTATTCAGAATTTAGCATTGCTTTGCTAAAAGTTTCTTTTCTTAAGAGCTGAGTAAATTTATTTCTGAATCAGAAACTCCTGCATATGTCGTTTAGGATCTCATTCCTTTTTACAGATTAATGCTTTTCCTTTACTTGTTATACATGCCATGAAAATTTCTGGAAAACTAAATGACTTTTTGAATTGCCTTTTGCTTTTCTCATTGCTGCTTTTCACACAACCCATTTGTTCTCAGTTGATGCTGTCATGGGTAGAATATACTCTGCATAAGAAAAGTATTCTTCCTTAAGTGTAGTAACTCTTGGTCTGTGCTTTACAGTTTGGTACTCTTTTTCTTCAGTACAGAAGATAGCCAAAATATTTTATCACTAACTTTATTAACAAGTTGTGGTATGGTGAAGTTTTTTCTGTTTGTTTTACCCAAGCCATCAAGCTATAGTTGATATTAATCCAATTGCAACTTTGAGCACTCCATTATTCTTAAGACCTATAGAAAGCTATAAAAGCATACAGCTTTAGCTGTTGCTTTAGATATAGCTGTATTGCTTTATCTTTCTTACAAATAATCTATACTGTATATATTTTTTAACTACGTCCATTGATATTTTGTCCATAGATTTCATAGGGATGAAAAAAAAATTACATTCAAATACTGAAGGTCACAAGGACATTTCAGTCACCAGGCTTCCTGTTCCATCCCTAAATTGTACCTGTACCAATAGCTTTGTGAGACAAGATTTATAGACACCAAAAATACATTTTTCAACAAACCATCAGTTTGATTTGTGGAGCAGGAGCATGCCAAGTTGAAAAGTCTATAAAAAGTAGCGCTGAGTCTCTGTTTTGTCCTTGTTAACAACGAAGATATCTTGTGTGATTATAGCTTTTGATATCAAAAAAACTCAGGCCAATTTTTGCCAGGTGGCCTGGAAGCCTGGTGGGATCTACATTTCCCAAAAGAATTCAAGATCTAAGGTTCCACTTAATTTCACTTCCGAGTAAACTTAGGCTTGAGTACTTGCTACTAATTTTTCACTCCACCAAACATGAGTTTAGCAAGGTCTTCAACTTATAAATAGGGACATATTAAAAGCCCAAATCTGTCAGTGATAACTAAAAAGCATGGAGATGTAGCAGCTCTTTGGGGCCTTTTCGCAGCTGCAGCCTCACATACCCAGACACTCAGACAACTTCTTGAGCAGTGAGCAGGGGTGGATTAATCCTGTATTATTGCATCAGAACAAGGACTATGTGACCCAGGCACATAAAACACAGTGACATACAGATGAATGCCACATTTGGACTGACACAACAGCACAGGTACAGCTTTGCAGTCCAGTCATATGTATGCCAAGACCTGAAAACTCATCACCTGAGTTGATGTAGTGACAAAATCTGCCCCGAGCTGTTCAGTAGCCAGCAGTTTGTGCAGACCACACAGTGGCCTAATTTTTCAGGTTAGTCTTGTATGCCTCAAAAGCATGACACAGAAGGCTTTTTCATTAGAAATAAGATATCTGTAGCTGCCTCTCAACTGCACATAATTTCTAAGTGTGCTATATTTTGAAGTATGACAGGATTCAGGTGACCACAGGGAAAGCCTTCCCAATAAAATATATTACTATGTATAGATAGTCTGGCAGCAGAGTAGAAGAAATAGAACAGCAGTACTGCAGAGGCCCTTTACATGGCCTCATATATTGTGCATCTGGTATATAGGGTGTAATATTACTTTAGAAGTGTACTGGAACCACCAGAGGTGGTACGTGCATTTTCCTATTTATCTGAAAAGTGCTTCTTGGTGTCAGAATCCACTGATCCTTCTGAGGTTTCATGACTATGATCATTAAAGGAATGTGTCTTTTCAGCAACTTAGTTATGGCAGATAACAGTACCTGGTAATTTGTACAACTTTATAGACATTTATATAGCTGGAGAATTTCAATTCATAATAACCCTGGGAGGCAGAGAAGACAAAGTAGAAAATATAAGTGAATTGGTGTTGCCTTGTCTAATAATTGTAAAACATATTATAATAAAGAATATAGTAATGATAATCTGCCAGTGCTCACCAGTCCACCTTCAATCCATTTTTCAAATGAGGTAACAGTATGACCATAGGAACAAAGCCACCCAACAGCGCAGCTGCAAGCTGCAAATATCAAACTGCAAACCTCACCCTAAGTGCTTAAAGCACTCAGTCACTACAGGAGACAACTGAAAATCTCATTTATTAAATTTCTGTCCTAGGAAACCCACACAGAAAAAAATCTAAATCTCATAAAGAAATATTCTTTTGCTAGGAAGACATATGTGACACCTGGTGTACATTTGTGAGGTGGAGATAAACTAGAAGACAGGAAATTTTCACTATGTTGTATAAAGAGATAGCAAAACAAAGCCCGTTAGTCTCATTCCAAATCTTTCAGTCCTTATTAGTTACAAGATCAGCCAGGGGAACAGCTATTCCACAATTAAAATGGTCATAAATGTTGAATTTGGAAGTGCCTAAGAATATTTGTGACAAAGTAAATAAATTTCATTCAATAAGAAAATTGTACTTGTAGTTTATGAGTCAGTGTCCTGTGATCTAAAATACATAAAAAGTTGATAGAATTCAACAATCCTATGTAGTCTGATCTTTTTCAGTTGTTTAAACTTATATCATCTCTCCATAGCAGCTAGAATCTCCATTAAGTTCCTGTTACTGACAGGAGAAACAGGCCACAATCCAGCAAAGCACTTAAACACAGCTTAGCTTTAAATATGTGAAGTTGTATTGAAACCAATGAGAATAATCTCATGCTAAAAGTAAGCACATGCTTAAGTCGTCCACTGGATCAGAGCCATAAAATAATGCAGTTTTGCCAATAAATAACTTGTCCATCAGGATAATTTCCATTGAGACTCATGGAATTTTTTTTTAAGCTACTTACTGTCAAAAGACAAGGAATTTCTGATTTCTTGTTCTTGTTTCTGATCTCTTGGTTGGGTTCGTGTAACAGTGGTATGAGATCAGAATCAGAAGTGAGACTTCTAAGAGGACAATGTTTGGTGTACAGGACTAATTTTATGTTCCAAGACGCATTTACTTGTATGTGCATTCACATAAGCAGAACCTGGAACATTTTCTCAGCTGACATAAGAAAGTTTCCAGAAAACAGACATACAAATTAAAGCCTCTGAAAGGATAGACCTAATTTGCCTTGGATGTTAACTAGATTTTTTTCCATGTACATATTGTAAACCTCATGTTTTCTAAATGAAGAAGAAAGAATAGCTTAAGTATGTTTGTCATGTGGGTATATCTCTTTTGTCAAGATCCAGATGAAAGGTCTAAAATTGATAGCTTTCTTCTAGCTGTCTTAATTCATTGCCAAATAAACGTACTCTTCTTTATTGCTTTATGAAAAAAAAGAAAAAAGTCTGTTTGGTAAAACTTATGTAACATATTTTTACTTCTTACAAAAACTGAAAAAAAGGGAGATTTTTTTCCAATGGCATGAAAAACCAATTAGGACTGCCAGGAAAGTGTGTAGGGAAAGCAGGAATATGCCATTTGGCAAAGTGGTACAGAAATTGGTACCTCACCATCTAGAGCCAAATCTGGTATGTGATGGAGCTGATTTCTCTGCTAATATATTACATTTTTGAATGATGCCTGGAAAATTGTAGCATGAGCTGTAAACTGCCAGAGAGTGACACTGGAATTATAAACCCTTTAAAGAAGCATTTAGACAAAATAAACAGAGACCAGACCATAGGAGGGATAATGGGCTGCTCCCCTTTAGTCAATGCAGTAAAATGTTGGAGAGAGTTAACACTGAAGGGGAAACTTCAGGTAAGTCATATTCTGAGTGACAAACACAGACTGGTGAAAAGGGAGCTGTTTGGGAAACAGGTCTGTTCCAACAGAACTCTGTGTTTGAAACACGGTACGGGAAAATATTTCAAAGGAGTAATTTTTTCTTAAAATAAACCTTTAAACCTTTTGCTTTCTGCTTTGAAATTACTTTATTGCTAAATATGTTTTATATTTAAAAAGTCAAGAATGTTTCTGATGATATTAAAGAACCAAATAGTTCATAATTACTGCAGCTACCATCCAAGTGACTGAGGATACTGTGAGATGTCATAGCAACTGACAGGCAGTGCTCTCACCTGAAGAGACATTTTTTTAGGAATATATATTGGAAAGGGGAAGGAAGAGAGTTTGATTAAAATGAAGAGTGCATTGGATTTGTGTGGCAAGGCTGTGGTAACGGGGCCACTAGAGAGGTGGCTTCTCTGAGAAGCTGCTGGAAGCAGCTTCCCCCATGTCTGACAGGGCCAATGTCAGCTGGCTCCAGGATGGAAACCACTGCTGGCCAAGGCTGAGCCCGTCAGCAACAGTGATAGTGCCTCTGGGATAGTGTGTTTAAGGACGGGGAAAAAACAGGGCAACTGCAGGTGAAGAGATAGGAGTGAGAACATGAGAGGAACAGCTCTGCAGACACCAAGGTCAGTGGAGAAGGAGGAGCAGGAGGGACAGAAGGTCCTGCAGGTGCTGTAGCAGAGACTCCCCTGCAGCCCTTGGTGCAGATCATGGTGAGGCAGCCGTGCCCCTGCAGCCCATGGAGGTTCGTGATGGGGCAGAGATGCACCTGCAGCTCCTGGAGAACTCCACACCAGAGAATGAGAGAATGACTTGGTAGGCAACTGCTGTCCCGACAGGATCAACTGACCACAAAGAAAAATACTATTTTGGGTTACAGAGACTAAATGAAATCGTGGATATAGGCTCATCTCTGAAGAAGGAAGAATCAGGCTCTATTTCCTTTCACAACTTAAGATTCCATTAGGAAACATTGAAGCACAGTATTGTGTCTGCCATTTGACATCTAGATGGCAAGTGATAATAATATTCTCAAGAAATGTTAATCAACTTGCCTTTAACTAAGTTGATACTGAAATTTTATCAATTCCAACAGTGTCAGCAAAGCAGATGCTCAAATGACATGGGGGAGCAGCAAATGGATTGTGGAGTGACCATTAGAGAAGGATTTCTCTACATAATGAGGATGGGACTTCAGAGAGACTATGTTGAAGTGTGCGCATGATGAAGGTGAGTTTTACCCAGTAGGGGCATTTGCAAATATAGTTACAAAATAGCAAATTTGAATTTTAGCTGCCTGCAGAGGTAAAATAGTCAGCTAATTCAAAGCAGTTTCCAAAATGTTAATTATACTCCTCTAGTATACTGTAAATACATAATCAATACATCTGTGAAACAGGATCTTGCCTGGTCTTACAGGTGCCATGCCTTGTGCATCGTTAATCAAATAGGCCACAATGAAAGGCCTAAAGTAAGAGCTGAGCAGAGGCTGGTGGAGAAACGGTTCCAGTACTTGAGGGGTAACATCTCCTACTAAGTTTTGTCACAGGGTGAACATCAGAGTATAGCTGGAGTACAGCTGCTGGGAAAAACAACTACAGCAGCCCAGTCAGCAAGTCAGAACATTCTCTTCAGAACTGATGAATTTTTAAATGCTTTTGCTTTCATGTCTAACACATGAAACTGGCAAACACCTATGTAAAAAAAGACTGGCAGCAAACCCACTCACCTGATGTGTAAAAATGCTGTGAATGGCTTTTGTTCATGCATTTTATTCATACAGTGACTTCAGTGCAGAAAATACTTGAATTTGCATCCTCTAGGCCTTGACAGTGTCCTTACTAATACTGAATGAATTTATTTCCATTGTGAGCAGAAATCTCTGAAGACGTGTCTTTTCCTGCTAAGTTCTTGATAAAATGTGCGTATTTCTAATGAAGAAATCTCTTTTTCAAGCATGAAAAGTTTTCAGAAATTTTCTTGAAAAAATCCCTAGAATTGCCTCTTCCTGAGGGGTGCCCCACATCTGTATAAAGAAGTTTACAAGATGCCTGCCAAGGACAGGACTGTGGTCTGGGTGCCTCTGTCATGAAAGTCTTGAAGAATATTTTACAGGGAATGTGTGTTGTACTGCACACAGGTAGACATATTATTAGAGTAATGAAAGTTCTCAATGGAATTTGTGCAAATTAGGTATTTTCTGAACATTTATTCCCTCACAGCTGATTGGACGCTGTCATGAGTTCTGCTGAAAATGTACAGGATGGAACAGAATCCAGTTTCTCTCCCTGTTATCAGTTTTACAAAGCTATAACAAGAAAGAAAGAGTAAAAACTAGTTGGACCAAAAGCCCCAAGTTATTATTCAATACCAACAGATTTTTAATTTAGAAGTCCCATTTTAAGAAAGTTCCTTTTTAGAATAACACTACTGTTTCAAAGGCTTATATAAAACCCAACACTGTTGACCCACACTGTAGAATAGTCAGACTTCACTAGAAAGAGCCTCTTACAGTGAGTTGGTGAGAAAGAAGGAGGGCTTTGCTTAAAAGCCTAGAAAATTTTGTAGCTAATATAGGTTGCATTATACATGCTCAGACCAAGTCTGGGATTTGCTGGATCTCAGGAGCACTCCTAAATGTGGGCAGCGTGTCCCAGCTATCCCCCTTTTCAAGAAACTGGCTTCTTTTGCTGCCACACTAGGCAGGAACTGTTTATCTTGGGCTTCATGTAGCCTTTTACAACCCATTGCTCCTCAAGATTATTAGTCCCCCCATTTGAACTACTGCTGTGCATACTTGTACCTTTATCCCTACCATCAGGACAGGAAGGAGTCTGCCCTGATCTTGCCCTTAAACATCATTGAAAGATCAATTAAATAGAATAGGTCTAAAAATATATAGACACATTCTTTAATTTAAGCTGAAAAGTTTTCAAAAGCAAAAGAATATTAAGTATGGTTAGTTATTTCTTTTTATTCTTGGCTCTAACTTTGCAGCTGCTCCACACATTGAGCTCCCATTGTGAACCCTGTCTGTAAAAAAATTGGACAGAAGAAGGAAAACCTACACAAAAGAAGTGAGGAGAATTGCAATCATACATATAACAAGAACACTTCTTTCAAGTACATCCTCAAAATTTAACAAATCAGCACAGGCGTTTTCAAAGTTCAGAACCTGTCACTTTTCTAAAAATGGATCAAGTTGTTTTACCTTCCTTAATCCCTGAATCACTTACAGGAGCATAGCCATTCCCAAAAATATGTGTCTTCCCTTCCCAAAATAAAATTTCCATTTCTCAAGCTACATATTTCCAGAAGGAAAGTGAGAGAAGTGCATTAAACTTTTTGAACCATTAAGGTGGTTCTCATGGCTCATGAGCGTGCACTCCACTGCCAGGACTGCCTGGTGAGCACGCCCTGTTCGTCCTGCCCAGGAGAACTGGACTCTCACTTGTGTTGTGAACAGCTCCATTGTGTCTCAAGAACAGAGCTGTCTGTCTCAGAGTGCTCTTGCAGTACGGCAGCATCTAATTTGTGAAAGGGTGGACAATGGAATTATGAACTACCCATTTCATTTCTTCTCAGGACCTTCTACACTCTGTATTTTTTGATGAGATTTATAAATTATTTCCCTTATAATTGCTAGTCTACATACACCAATGCAGGGCTTTAGAAATAACTCCTGATTCCTTTTCTCACATCATCATCACTAATAAAAATGAAATTTTCATTGCTGCTAGCTTGAAAAACTAGAAGACCTATAGAGACGATGTTGTAATAAAATGTACTCATTTTAAAATACCTGNTTGTTCAAAAAATATAATGGTCCATGTTTCTTGCTGCATTTGGGACAATACGAAAGTGTCCGTGTGATGTGGTACAAGGGCCATGCTGATACATATTCAGGGTGACCAGCATAACTTACTCAACTGCTTTGCCACCCAAAGAATACAGCCATCCCAAACTCATCTGGCTAACACATTTTTGCCAAAGCAGTCACACGTGCTTTCCTTGCCACACCCCGTTCTTAATGAGGAAG
>VYZR01116254.1:79739-89798 GCA_013400675.1 Oxylabes madagascariensis
GGCTACAGTTCTGTCTACCTTTCTTATGGCTAAGACCATATGGACAATTTTCAAGACACTTAAATTGAAAAACATCACTTTAAGAAGCAACTAAATAATTCAAGAACACTTTGTTAAGTCACAGACTAAGTTGCTTCAGTCACCCATTAAACATGGAACTTTGCGCTGTCAAGTCGTTGCTTGCTCAAACTTCCAGCTTGCTTTACTTCTGGATGAAAGGGGGAGATGCTGGGACATTCTGCACGAGATCGAGGAAATCCACACACAGTGGGTCCTAAGTGATAAAGGCTTGTTCTGAAGCACTCTGAAATAGCTTCAGAAGTTTTCTGTCTTGTAGTTACTTTTGTATGTGCCACTAGATGGTTATTGAACCCCAATGTCCCAAATACATTCTAAACACGATAAATAAAACGTAAAAATTAGAAATGTTGCAAAAGAGGTCTAAAGGAGTGAACCAACGTCTGAGACAGCCGCATTACAGCGAGTAGCTGAAGAAATATTTCTGATAGTAGAGGGATCTTTTGTTTAGTAAACAAAAGCATAACAATGTCCAATGACTGGAAGCTGTAGCTGAACAAATTCAAACTAGGAATTAGGTTGTGCAATTGGAATAATTTGTGCAGGGATCTGGTATATCCCTTATCATTGGTAGTCCTTAAATCAGGATCAGCTGTCTTTCTAAAAGATGCTTCTTTCAAACAGCAACTCTTGGGCTTGATGCAAGGGTCTTATGCCACAAGTTAAACTAGAAATGTATCTTGATCTGGATTTAATTTCTCTGAATGTGTCCAACACTGCTACTCAGGCAAAAACCTCTGGCAGAAAAGTAGTAGCATCCTAAACCACTAGAAGCAGTTGCTCTGGGAACAAAGATTGGAGACCTTTAGGATATTTTATGACATTTTTGTCCCCCTTTAAGGAATTTTATTTGCAATATTTTGGAAGCTTGGTTTTGTTCCAAAAGCCAACAGTGTTTCTGGTTTTTTCCCCCCAACTCCCCAAAACCCTTGTGTGTGCAGGAATGACATCTATAAAGCTAGACCTTTCTCTTATGTCATTTGTATAAATTAAAGAAAGATGTGGACTAACTGGAAGCAGTCTAGGTGAGAGTCAGAGAGAGTAATCACAAATACAGAAAATATGGCCTTGTTCAGTCAAGAAAAGAGACATCAACCTTTCAAATACATAAAAAGCTGTTGAAAAGACCCTATTTTTTATGGCCAGGATAGATAAAACAATCACAGGAAGAGGGATTGACTTTTGCTGTGAGGGAAAGCGTCCTCCAAGTACAGTAGCAGATGGCCTGGGGAAGTCTTGGAGTCTAATTTGGAGATCCTGAAGACCTTCATCTAACAGATCTGGCTAATTTGCTTTGGGATTAAGGTCTTTTCCAGTGTGAATTTCTAGGGTTGTATGAAAGAGGTCTGACTGCATTGTGCATCTGCAATATCCCTGGGGATCTATAAATAAAAAATCCCTCTGCAGTAACCATATAGTATTGCAGCAGTGATATATGTGACTGGAGAGTCACTGTACATAAATTAGTTCTGCACCATCAAAAATACAGTAACATAGATATTTTGAAATACAGATCTAATTAGAAAGCAATTTGCTGTCTCCCATTAATACATATATTCTGTCTAGGGGATGTGAAAGTCATAGAGTTTATTTTCCTCATCAATAAAAGTACAGGTAGATTACTCAAACGGAAGGATCATCATGCTTGTTGTAAGGCTGATGGTTATTTTGGCAGAGTCACAGAACAATTGAAATAGGAAGGCAGGCCTAGTGATGGCCTCGTCCAACCCCACAGTGCAGAGTAGGGTCAGTGGGATGGATCAGGGAGCTCAGGGACATGTCCAGTCAGGTTTTGAACATCTCCAAGGATCTTCAAAATACCCTTGACACTCCATGTACTTTTATTTCTATTCTATTGACCACTCATAGCAAAAAAGTCTACCATGTTTAAATGGGATTTCTTTTATGTTCATTTCTGCCCCCTGACTTTGTCTGGTCTGTGGGCACAACTGAGAACAGCCTATTGCCATCTTCTTTAATCTCCTGATCAGGTATTTACATACACTGGTAAGATTCATACCATAGATACGAGAAACACAATCTCATCACCTTGAACACACACAGGATGAGCACTGCAAGGTGGCAGTCATCATTTATGCAAAGGGACTGTGAGGTGGGATCAGACCATGAATGCAACTTCTGTGATATCATTTCACTAATACCACTGGTATCAGATTCTCCAGTGTAGGAGGAAGGGGAAATATAGGTTTTTTAATAAGTTATGCAGACAGGAGGGGTCTTCTGTCTGACTTTCTTGATGGCTGGCTGCAGGAGCTCTGTGCCACAGAGATGTGAAAATGCTGCCCAGGTTTGTGAGGTGATAAGTGCAAGGGCTAATGGAGGAGAGCTACATTCATTTAGACCCCAAATCAGTCCATATTTCTTATTTCTCCAGATATATCTCTAAATATAGAACAAATACCTGGATGTGAATTTATACATATACAAATTTTTGCTTATGCTTAGAAGTATCTCAGCCTTTGTAAAATAACTGAATTCTTTGTTTCACTTATTCCTTTGACAGGAAGTTCGACGAGCTCATTTCTCCATATGTCAGGAGGATGTTGAATGTTAATATATTTGTGCAGAAATATCAGCTCTAGGGTTTGGAGCTTTTGTCCCTTTTTTTCTGGTCTTTGGGGAAGAGCTACTTCTTTTTTGCTAATATAAAATTCTCTATGGATCAAAAAATGACTTGGTTTTGAAACTATATGAGTCTATCTGCCATAGAAATGAGCCTCAGATATTTGGAATCGATGATGCAGAAACAATATGCCCATACTTCTCCCTGTGTCAGGTCCCAGCATAAAATGCTGGGATGGCTGTTCCCTCCCAGTGCTTACTAACACTCCAATTACTTACTGATAAATGTGCTGTTCTGGTGGTAAAAGCACAGCACCTCTCTCCTTCTCTTTCTTTCCTAGTCCATGAATAAAGTGTGGCTGTTTTAACTTACTCTCAAAGGATTTTTTCCCACCTTTTTCATGAAACTTTATGGCTTTTTTATTGAATCTATTTTTGCAATTCCTACTCACAGTATTGCTTGAAACGTGGAACAGCTGCTATTTTTATTTACTATAGATTAAACTTTCCATCCTATTAGACTGAAGAGCTGTATTTAATTTGTTATTTGCACTTGGAAACGCCTCTGAGAAGTTTACTAAACAATATCCTCATTTCATAACTTGGAAAATATAACATAATAAAGTGGGAGCAGCTTTCCCGAGTGGCCCCCGAGCCCTGTGAGAGCTCCCCCTCATGTGTTCCATGCTGGGGAGCTGAGCCTGTCCTGTGGGACCCGCCACTGCACAGCTCCCTGCTCACGGCGTGCACGACACGCCACTCTGTACAATTATGTCAGTAAATTTTCCAGACTTTCAGGTTACTTTGTTTTACTGGCCTTATTCACGTTTGTCTCATAATCACAATAACAGGACAGGTGTGCTGCTTTTCTCAGCAGTGATCCTGGTCCCTGACGGAGCCAACTCCCCGGCCTTTGACCTCCAAGTTTATCCGCTCAGGAAACCGGTTTACTGCCTTGCAAAACAGCACACCCCTATGATTAGCACTTAATTACAGTGAAGCCAGTAGCAGTTCTGCTAAAGTTAAGTTGACTTTTTGTATATGGACCATATTTTTGCATGAGTTAAAGTTTCTGGCAATCAGGATGCCTCATGTTGAGAGCCTACAGACAAATGCATTTTATTGCCTGTTATATGCATCTGTGTATGTAGCTACACAAAGATCAGGGCAGCAATTCACTTTTTCTTTCTCCTTCCAGCATTTCAAAAAATATACGAGGCACCTCAATTCATAATCCTATCTAGGCACCAGTCAGTGAAGACTGTGTGTGTTTTGATCTAAGATTCAGCTACCATGACTTTACAAATCTATTGTAAACTCATAGGAAAGCTACCAATATGGGACCTTAAAATAAATTAAATCTGTGTCAGTCTAAACCTTGAATCAGGTACCCTTTGTTCAGTCTAGGATCTCGGTCAAGATATAAGCATCCCCAAGTGAAAAAAAAAAAAAAAAAAAAAAAACAA
This sequence comes from Oxylabes madagascariensis, assembly GCA_013400675.1. Lineage (NCBI taxonomy): Eukaryota > Metazoa > Chordata > Aves > Passeriformes > Timaliidae > Oxylabes > Oxylabes madagascariensis. The sequence continues at coordinate 83,867 of VYZR01116254.1, forward strand.
CAAAAAAAACTGAAAAAAAGACACNTTTTGATCTAAGATTCAGCTACCATGACTTTACAAATCTATTGTAAACTCATAGGAAAGCTACCAATATGGGACCTTAAAATAAATTAAATCTGTGTCAGTCTAAACCTTGAATCAGGTACCCTTTGTTCAGTCTAGGATCTCGGTCAAGATATAAGCATCCCCAAGTAAAAAAAAAAAAAAACAAAGAAAAACCTGCTAGAAATTCTGAAAGTAGGACTCCTAGTAATCTTTTAAAGTGCTTTTGGAAATGTCTAACACAACTCATATTGAAAAGTTAAAAAGCTACTAATGGGCATTTCAAATCCATTTTCCCAAAGTATCAACTCTAGTTTCTGTTCTTCTGAAAAAACTTTGCTATATTATGAATTAACATCTGACAAAAATATCTCAGGGGTAGCAATAAAATAATGATACTTTAGCCTCCGGTTTATATTATATTACCAAAAATAATGAAAAAAATTGTTGCCCCAGAGAGACTTGGAAGATGTTCAGATACAGTAGAGCTGGGTGTGACATGAGAAGATAGATAGATTACACAGATAGGACTGAACCAGTTAAGAAACTTTTGGGTATTCAGCTATCCAGTGTAATATCCACTCTGCTGAGTGAAGGCTCTACAACTCATAATGAGTTCATATCATAAGACTCATTCCACAGCATGATAACTTCTTAAAAGTTATTCCATTCTGTGGTAATTTTTAAGGAGAGATGTTCAGTTGTTTAAGTGTTTCTGAAGTGAACAGATAACATATCTGCATGTTTAGCAGATGCATATCTTTCCCCAGAATGAAAGAATCTTGAATGCGGAGTTACATCCCTTATAATCACTGTTCTTCTGTTGAAGAGCAACAGTATTTTTTAATCGTTGTTCCAGATTTCAGATACAGCCCATTCTGCCATCACTACAAGGTGAGTCAAGCTGTCTAATGGTTCTGTTATTTTCATACTACCCAGGCATGTACTGAGAGTCTGGTAGTTCAGTATCAATTCATCTCTTGGCTGAGACATCAAACTAAGATTCTGACCACTTATTGTAATTAAAAATCCCCATAAGCTTTTCAAAAAGCATAGGTGCTCACCACAGTGTCCTGACAAAATTCCAGCTTTGCATAATTATATTCTGTTAGTATATAATATAATTATATGAAATAATTATATTCTGCCTGAAATCCCCATGAAGTTTCATCTGGATGTAGGAGCCTTCTTGTTTCCAATCTCAAGTTGTTGTGCAATGCTGCTGTCTGCTCAGAAATGTGAATCACAGACAGTTGATGGTGTTTCCTGTTTGTTTATATTTTATTTCAATACACCAATTTTTGAAATTTTTAAAACATTGCAAAAGGGCTTAGTCAGACTTCTTCAAAGTTCATATGTTGTTTGCTAGAGACCAAGAAAACCGCCCATGTTTTGAGAAAACTGTGAAATAGTTTTGAAATCTTTGCATGCAGATTTTTTATGCCTTTCACCAACTGTGTTGCGTTTGCATGGTAAGGTTTTGCATGGTAAGGGCTACAGGGGTTGCTTCTGTAAGAAGCTGCCAGAAGCTTCCCTCACATTCAACAGAGTCAGCTGGCTCCAAGACAGACCTGGCACTGGCCTAGGTCAAACCATTCAGCGACAGTGCTAGTGCCTCTGGAACAATGTATTTAAAAAGGAGGAAAAACATTGTGCAATAGCAGCCAAAGTGAGAAGAGTAAGAACATCTGAGAGAAACTGCCCTGCAGACACCAAAGTCAATGAGGAAGGAGGGGAAGGAGGTGCTTCAGGTGTCAGAGAAGAGGTTGCCCTGCAGCCCATAATGAAGACCATGGATAGGCAGCCGTGCCCCTGGAGGACCCACACTGGCACAGGTGGATGCCCAAAGGAGGCTGTGATCCCACGGGAAGCCTGCACTGGAGCAGGTTTGCTGGCAGGACTTGTGACCCTGTTGAGGACCATGTTGCAGCCACCTGCTGTGCCCTGTGGAAGGGGCCCAGTGCAGGACTTTGTGAGGAGCTGCAGTCCATTTGCAGGACTCACTTTGAACTCACACTCAGCATGGAGGGCTGAGTCCCACGGGAGCCACACCACGCTGTAGCAGGGAGGAGTGTGAGGCATCCCCCCTCCGAGGAGGAAAGAGAAGTAGAAACCTGTGATGAACTGACCACAGCCTGCTTTTCCTGACTCCCTGTCTTGCTAGGGGGAAGGATGTAGAGAAAATTAGGGGTGAAGTCAAGGCCAGGAAGAACGGAAGTGAGAAAAGAGGGGAAGTGTTTTCAAGATTTGGGTTTTATTTCTCATTACTCTTCTAATTTGATTGGCAATTAATTAAACTAATTTCTTCAAGTCAAATCTCTTTTGCCCATGTTGGTAACTGGTGAATTATCTCTCTCTGTGCTTATCTTGACCCATGAGCCTTTTGTTGTGTTTTAGCTCCCCTGCCCAGCTGAGGGGAGGAGTGATAGAGGAGCTTTGGATGTGATGTCCAGACAGGGCCAACCCACCACACCAACTTTATCTTTTCCTCAGAGACAAGCAGAGTAACTTTATATCTGTTTTTTATCAGCATGCACAGATTTTGATGATAGTTTTAGGACTGATTTCTCAGGATTTTTATAAATGCTATAGCAATCCGTAATTTCATTTTCTCTTCCAATTCAGTGCACAGCAGACAATAAGCTACACTAATTTAATTTTACATTTCTCCACACTGCAGTTCCATTAGGCATGGTTTCATATCATTAATGCAAATACATGAAGGTCCACTTAAAATGGCAAGTGACTCAAGTGAAATATTGCCACGTCATTTCTGGAAATGGCAATATAATTTCAGAAAGAAACAGAGCAATACGTGAGAGTCAAATTGCATTGAAGAAAGATCTCTGTGGGGCTTTACTGTGCTGCCACTGTGGTGTCACAACAGAAACAAAAGCAGAACAAGTTGAGAAGGGAGAGAGGAAATAATTTAAAGCTAAAACCAAAACAAAATGGAGCAATGCAAAACCAAGTAGATGAATTCACAAGACAAAAATTCAAGCAACGATTACTTGAAGTTATGTTAACCTTCAAACTAAAGCTTGGGCAAAATATGAACAAAGCCTATTTGAGAGATTAATGTTTTTGTTGCACGTGGTTCAATACTGTGCTTGTCACAATCCTCTTTTCTCTTATAGTGCTCTCAATCATATCCACCATTACAGCAGAACACTGTCCCCAATGTAAGTTCTTTGCAAAATCCTTGAAAAGATGCAGTTTAAATGAGGACACGGAGCTCATGGCAATGGAAAGCTTACTGGTGCAGGCTAGACCAGGAGGCACCAGTGCAGGTGTTATCATGTCCATATCTATCAGCAGGAGAGGTCTCTGGAGCGAACTGTTCCTTCATTCCAACAGAAAGCACAATTGAGCACACACCTTTCTGCAACACAGATAACCCAAATGCAAGATTCAAGATTATCTCACACAAATGTGAGATAAATGATTTAACATTAAACATATTTTTGTCCCATGTTTTAGNAAGCACAGTTGAGCACACAGATAACCCAAATGCAAGATTCAAGATTATCTCACACAAATGTGAGATAAATGATTTAACATTAAACATATTTTTGTCCCATGTTTTAGGCTCTTGTACAACTTCTAGTCAGTTAGGAAAGTAGAAATGTATATGAACTACTAGCTAGATAGCTTTACTTTATTTTATGCCTAGTTCTGGTCACATTCAGACATTGGGTCTCTTTTTGTATCTCCTAGCCCTTTTAATGTCTGTTTCTACTTATTTACACAAACTCTACAATAAGGGCTGGGACAACTGTGTCTTTCAAAAAATCTGTGTCTTCTAGTAATTAAGGCATACAATTTCCAATTCTGTTTGTGAATCCCTGGGAGGAAGTAAAGGGTTGGTGGATTATTTGTAAGGAATGTTACAAATATACTGAATAAAAATTAACAACACAGTACTAAGGACTCAAATTTCTTATGTAGGGTTCTGCACTTCCCATGAAAATTTCTAGGGGTCTGAAGTACAAGACAAATTGAAATCTAGTGGGAGATAGGAGATGAGAAGCCCCTTACAGACACAAATGATCTGAAATCTTTTATCTCAAATCCCAATCAAATGTTCAAACCAAAGAAAATATATTGCTCTCAGATTAAACCAGACCTGCACAAGCATGTGAAATAGGCTGTTACACTCCGCTCTATCCATATTTGTTTCCTGGATTTGTGTTTCGGCTTTTTTCCCATTTTATTTTATTACTCTAGGCCTGATACACTGCCTCATGGAGTTTTGATTTTTGTCTTGCTGCTGATGTATTTTCTCTCCTTTATTTAATTCACATAACTCCACTTGTGACTTTCAGTCAGTGATGTTAGATTTTTCCTAAAATCTCACCAGCTTTCTCCCTCATGTACTGATATATTTGTGCATTCTATGTCATCTTTAATAGCCCTGCATAATGCTTAGACATCATCTGTCAGTTACGTGTCGAATTTGCAGCAGCCTAACTAAAACATAGCATTTTGGTGCTACATAAATGACATTTCCAAAGGAATATAAAGGGACATAAATATATCCTCCTTAATGCATTTTCATCAATCTTACACAAGTGCCATGATGAACAAAAATTCAAAATAAGTTCATGGTTACTGTGCTTTAAACAACATATAAAAAACATAAAACAACTGCGATTTTTCTGCTTATTTTTCTGTATTGAATTTCTCAGAAAGATTTAATGCATCTAATTACAGATAAAGCTTCTGTAACTTTTACTAAAAGAAAGACAAATTAGCCTAATCAGCTTCAAAATACAGATAAATAATCCTATCATTGAATTATTCCATTTGTTTTATCAGACTCTGAATTTTGAAGATTCCTATAAACATACATTTTTAATATTTGCTCTCTATTTTTTATACTGAGTCATTAATTAAAAAATTATTGTGTATTTTATATAAAAGTGTTCCAATTTTCCAATAAGAAGCCAGTATTCAAGATGCTTTGTTGTAAAATATTTAACTTTTCACAGACACAGGATTAAGTTTATTTTGAAGTAGAAAGCTGGCAATGATGATAGAAGAAAGAATTTTTAAAAATTGTCAGAACAGTAACTTATTTTCTAACAGCAGTAGTACTCTTATTTGCTTTTTCTTCCAGCTGTGGGGTTAAAGAGCAGACATCCAGCAAACATGGGCTGGCTACCTAAATATACCCCTTTATCTAGACCCACTTGTGAAAAAATTAAATCATGTTTGGAAGGAAATGTCCTATTTGCAGCATTGGAAGTATGGAAATGAAATATTTACTTTAGGGATGTACAGAGTTGCAGCCCTACTGTGCTGACTACTGCTTGTTATGAAAAGCAAATTTTGAACTTTTGCATGTAAGTATTCGCATACAACAGCTTCAATTTATTCACAGAGTCAAGAAGTAGAAAAATGTTACATTGCCTTGGTATCTAAAAAACCTGAGAAACAGCACCAAGCTCTTACTACTCATGTCGAACTGGTCACACAGTCCACAAGCAAAACTTTTCTCATTAAGTTATTCATAGAAGTTATCAAGCAAATGCTTTAGAATAATGAATAAATTCAAGAATATCAAAACCAGCTCCTGGACAACTATCAAACAAAGGAAAGTCTAAATTTGTTCAAATAAATTATTCACTGTGAATTATCTGATCAGGTCTAGTGCTAAAAGAGAAGAAGTATTTCTCAGAGCGTATGTGACTGACAATAGAACCCCCTAAAGCAGATGGAAATGTGTCTGTATCTATTCAGAATTTACAAAACAGAGTAGATGAGCATAAAAAGGAAGGTTCTTCATTTCCTTAGTACCAACTTCCACATCTAATATTAGAAGAAATATGTGCTACAGAAGCAAAGTCATGGTATCATAGAATGATAGAGTCATTTAAGTTTGAAAAGA
>VYZR01116263.1:12623-48373 GCA_013400675.1 Oxylabes madagascariensis
TCTCACTCTGGCTGGAGAACATAGATCCACTGGTGCTCAGAACAGGAGGGGGACAGAAACACTCCAGTGGAGCCTCTCTCTCTCTGTAGGAAATGATTTTTGTCTAGAGCCAAAACCAAATTCTGCTACCCAGCCAACTTTCAGCTCAAAGGCCAGCAGAGTACAAAACAAGTGGAAAGGGGTGGTTAACAATTTGTCTGAGTAAATGATCAAGCAGTACAGGACTACAAAAACCTATTTAGAAAGCAACACTTCTGCATTTCTATAATCCAGCAATAAATAACAGGAACCAGAGGCACTGGTGGTGAGCTTTGGCGGGTTTCTGCTGGTGATGGTTGCTCTTTTTTTTTAAATAGCTCATTGATTTGGACTGCATCCATCTCCAGCATTGTGGCTACACTTCATGCAGTAATTTACTTCAAACTAGAGTGCACTTCTACAGCCAAGTCTTTGTTTTGCAAATGTCATTGCACTTCAACACCATTAGCCAGACACCCCTATTTCAAGCTGATATTCTGAAATTCAGTAAAAATACGTATCAGCAACACTGCAACAGAGCCAAATGAAAATGGAAAATGTTTTTGACTCCACATAGCCCTGAGTGCAGTGTAGTATGTTATCCCTTTCTGGGAGAGTTTGTATCAGTTGATTAATGGGCCCTCTGGTGTTATCCATCCCAAGACCCCCTGAAAACATCCAGTCACCCCCATTCCCCATGGAGGCTTTCAGAGGAAAAGCTCTGGGCTTAAGGAATTTATGGATAAACTAGGCATTAACCTTCAGGCTTTTTACCGACAATCAGAAGTCCTGGACTCCATGCCTGCTACAAGAAGCTTCCCTTTCCATCATTCATGTCCTTCCCAAGTTGCCTGTTTGGATCAGATGACAACAGGGCAAACCAATGCGCATGCACTGCAATGTCAGGGCAACTGCAGCTATTAGAAACTGCAGCAAGGGGCTTTCCCAACCAACATCTTCCCATTCCATAGAAAGCAGAAGGTGAGCACAGCTTTGCCAAACCCCATGGGTTAGGAGTGAGAAGAACAGAGCTCCAAAGCTCATCTTCCCTCCTGCAGCTGGGAGGACACTGGAACTGGTCCTAGCACTTGACTCTCAAGGTCAAATGAATGCTATTTCAGAAAAGCAAGACAAATCAGTGCTTTGTGACCAACAAGCTTTGTTCATGGAAGTTTTCTCTTCAGAATCTAAGTGAACAATTCCTATTGCCTACTGTAAAAACAAGCACAGAGAACAGTAATTGTTTTAAACTGTTGAGCTCAAAGTTTTTCACCGTACCTCTGATAGCTGCTAATTTGGTGGCTGAAAATTGATGTAGGTTTAAAAGTATCTCGTTCTGCCTCTCTGCAGAGACCATCGGCAGAACAAATAAATTATCAGTGTTTGGATTCTCATTACCTCAAATTAGCCTCAGCATACAATGACAGGAGCAGAGCCAAGCTGTCTGTGGGTCCTCATGTGGCACCTGTTAGCACTCCATAAAGGACACAGAAAAGGGAGGCCAGGTTCTCTCTGCTGTCTGACCACAACAAAGCTTTCCTGACAGACTATTGATACCTCCTCTGACAGCAACTTTCAGCCTGCACACCCACACTGCTCCTAATCCACTAACAATGAAGCAGTTGCCATACTTGGAAGTGTCCCCAAGGAATGCAGGGACTGCATGAGGAAATTGGGAGAGGGATGGATAACTCTGCCAAGTAACATTTATCATTATTACAAAAACATCCATCTCAAACAATACTTTTGTTTACATGGAAGCCTAAAATAACCACTGTGACAAAGAAAATGGTAAATTCAAAAGAGAACCTTCGGGTTATCACAGGGGAAAATGAGATACAAAATGAAAGTGTCCTGTTTCATCATTATTTAAATAGTTCTGCTGGGCATTTCAGGTTGCAGCCACAGGAGCAAAGACAGGCAGGCCCATCTTTGGATGGGACAAAGTGACCTACTCTGAAATGCATCCAAAACAAAGCCAACTGTGAAGAGCCAGAGGCTGACGGGGAGGATCATCACAACAGGCACATTCTCCTCCGTTGCACTGCTCCTATTACAGCCTGGATCACTTACTCATCTCATGCACTTAGTCCTCCTTGCTTGTGATTCCATTTGGAGCAGTCACACGTCTGTCGAGGGACTAAAACCCTGGTTATGACCTTGAGGCCATGGTGTACCATGGACCAGAACATCAAGAGCAAGTGAATGCATCAGCTTTCCATGAAAGCCTCCCGCAGGGCCCTGCATGCATTCAACGTGTCAGACCCCCAGATTTTGTGTCACTGTATGGTTTTGCAGGAGCTGATTCTGATGCTGTGCCCCCAAGCAGCCAGCTGGCCCTTCCATTCCTGCCTCTGTGCCTTCCTCCTGACCTGCTTCTGCACTTTTCAGCCTGCAGTTGGGGCCAGTGGGGCCCTTCCCACTCAGCTCAGTGCTATCAGCACTCAAGACAGGCGTTCGAGCAAAATACATCTGTGCAGGAGCTTGATTTACTAAAGTGTTTGAGCAAAAAACACTTGCTAATATTGAAAACTTTAGGGGAAAAATAGTGGGACTGAACCTTAGTGCTAAAGCTCTCCATATATATGGATGGGGCACTAGCCCAAACACAAGCCTGCCCACAGCTGTGATATATTTAATCAGGTCTTACAGGCTAATTATTTTGCACAACTAAATCCAGCACCTGTGAAAATTGTCTTATTTCAGCTGTGGGCAAAGCTACTTAAATAACATTTTTGCTTTCAAGAAGAAAACCCAAACCAGTATCTCTTCAAGTCCAAAATATCCACAGCCAACTGCAGTGCCAAGGCAGTGTAGAGGGAATATTTAACCAAATTCATGTCAAAACTCCTACTCACGTGAGAAGGCTCCTTATTATAAATACTTGTGGCACTTAAATGTCCACAGAACTGCCTTTCAACTTTTTTGAAAGAATATAAGGAGATGATAACTTAAAAAAAACCCCCAACATTCTCTTTGGGGTGTCTCCCCTTCCAAAAAAGTTGTCTGTTTTTCCCAATGAAATTTAACTCCCACCACCATGTTCTGAGAGATGGACTACTGAAAATCCATTTCTTACACCACAGTAATCTTGAAAATTATTGGTGTAATCAGTATTGCTGTAATATTAACAGTATGGTCTGCTTGAAGTGCATAAAAAGCAGCTAAGATTTCCTTTCCTCAGAAGCAGGCGGCAAGGCTAACTACTGCTTTGCTTTGACTAAACTAACAGTACTAAAAATGTGTATATATAAAAGTAAATTGTGCATGAAAATTGTACAAGTAAACACCACTCCATACAAATGAATAAAGTGCTATTTTTCAGTAAGTCTGTCAGTTCTCACTGCTGCAAGAAACATGAAATGTAAAAAGCATCTGAAAGCTTCTAAAATCAGAGTTTCCTTTTCTCAGACTGTAAAACGTGCTGTTTCCTCACTCACTTTATCATTCAAAACAGCAACAAGTGAAAACAGACCAAAAGGACAGAGTCAATTCAATGCAAAGATCTTCTCTCTCGGTAAATGTCTTGCACAGCACCACTCTTAGCAACAGAATGTTTATCCAGCACAAGATAAAGAGAGAGGCTTTTCACTGACACCTGGGACTAAACCAAAGAACAAAAGCAGCTCCCAATGCAAGCCAGCAAAGTTACATTTTTCAAGTGTTCCCACCTAATGCAGACAGAAGGCCAGCCACAGCAAGTCACAACAAACAACCTATTTATCCACTTCCAGAAAATGCTTGTAAATTTAAACTGTGTGAAATGTCTAACTACCGCTTTCATTCCATCAAAAGGCTTCATCAGCAATGGACAATAAAACCTCTGGCTTGACCTAAAGGGGCTGGTAGGTTAATCTATTCTGACCTTACCTTTATTCAGTCATAATACTGAAAGATTGCTTGAATGAATAACCAGCATTTAACAATGCCAACAGCTACCCTTTCACTATACTGCTCCTCTGAAGTGCCCTCCAAGCCAATTTTTTAATGAAAGGGGATATAAAATATTTTCAAAAATAAATTATAAAATAAACCAAAATGCCATTTCTCACTCATGGGTAAAAAAGGGAAGATATAAACAACAAAAGCAGAAAAATCTTTTTCTCTTGCCCCTTCATGTCTCTTTCAGACTACCACCATCACTTATTGTCAATTTTAGCTAATATGCTGTCTCTTATTAACTGTCAGTCACATTTTTTATTTATAGTATTTTCACTCAAATGGGAGAAACCAGACAAAAGAAGATGCTACTGATAAAACTTGCCTTCTAACAATAGGCTTAACCATCCAGGCCTCAACACTTGGTATTTTAATAATTATTGGCTTCATTTCAGAACCCATTTCATGAGGGTGCTCAACACTGAACACAGCAAAGTAGAGTTAAAATTAAGCATATAATTAGGCCCACAGAGGTCAGTAAGCTGGATTCATCACTCATTGACTGATTTAATCACTCAACTCTCATAAGTTTAAAGTTCACAGTCTATGTATAAATGCCCTTCTAGAGAAAAGCCTCCAGTACTCAACACTACGGTGCACAGTTTTACCCAAGCATTTTCCTCCTTGTAACAACCTGTACAAAGGAACTGAATAGTCTAATATGTGCCTGTTAGAGCAAGGTACTCTTGCGTTTTGTAATGAAGCAAGAGCTGTGTTCTCATTTGACATATCAGTTAGAGCACTTATTTTTCAGCACCAACAAACAAATGTGTCTTCATTTAATGTTCTACACCTGTAAATGGTTTGGCAACACGAGAATATCAAAAAGCATGACCAGCAGGCACTGGAAAGATACTTGAAAATGCCTTAAAAAATCCACACTAACCCCAGAAACAAGGTCTCAGCATAAATCTATTTCTAATTAGATTTAGGAAGATGCTTAACATACCAGTCAAGATTAAGTGCCATCACCTTTATCCAAAAGCACAATCATCAAAGAACTGGGAAGCAAACCATAAGGTGGTGACAGCAGCATGTGATGTAAGAGGAATGAAAAATAAAGATAAGAGCTTTCTTTGGATTGCAGAGTTATAAACTACTCAAAATTTCCTACCTTGAAAAGCTGTGATGTGACCAACAATCATGTACTTCAGCTCAAAGTTCAGGGCCTGGATGCTCTGAGTCCTCTCCCTTCGAACAGCTGCCTGGTAGCTTTCTTCCATTTTTTTGGTGCAACATGTTGGTGCCCTGTGCTGACAGATCTGTAAATCTGACTCTTAAAGCAAACGAGAAAAACACAAGGATTAGAAAACCCTTGAACTTATACCATAAAAGAAATGCATCTTAATGTCAGAAACATCACATTTTAAATTCTGAAACAAGACAAAACCCACAAGGAATGACAATGTGAAACTCAGCTGTTGTCAGAAGGACACAAAGTTGTGATTATTTCATTTGACTAACATGACATTATCAGCTGATAAGTTATTTTACACTGTTAAGAACACTGGACACAAAAGTTACCTGAACACAGTCAGAGGCACAACAGAATCATCATCATGAAGATGCACCATCAAAGGGGCAATATTTCCTCTATACACTTTGTGCTAAATGTTATCAAAACTTGAACGTGTCAGTGATAACCATGCCTCAAATTAGGATCCAATACTCACCCATGCTGTACCTCAAGCAATCACCCATTCACCTCAAGCAATCACCTATTCACCTCTTACACTAGGGGAACCTTCTTAAAAAATCTCTGAGCTCCTAGGCAGCTCACAAAAAAACCAAAAAATTTAAAGGCACTGAAATCACTCTCACCTTGCAACTACAGAGAAAGTTGAAAGTTGATTAAACACTTAATTCTTGTAGAATGTTTTTATTTTTTTTTAAATCATTCCATCTTTGTTTTATATGTTTCAGTTAGTTTAGTATCCCTGGTAGGGAAACCTATATCACAGAGTTGTGATGGACACACTCAGGGTCTGTTCGTTCTACACCAGGGGATTTGCAGGTGCCAGAAAGGATCAGGTAGGTACAGACCGCACACGAGTACTTTCTGATGCTCCACAAACACGTTTTTAGAAGGGGAGGAAAAATAGCAAGCGACCGTGAAGCAAGCAAATCCAACACCAGGGGCACACACAAGTACCAGAGCCCAAAGAGTCACACCACATTAAGTGTGACAGTGTATCCTTCCCTCCCCCTCAAGGCAGCAACAGGCCCTGAGGGAAAGGGGCCACAGGTGTCCACCTCCATCCCATCCCATCCCTCGGGCTCTGGGAAGGAGACAGCCTTACCCAGGAAGGCCAGGGCCACACAGGTGGCCAAGCTCCTACGTAGCCCTGGTTTTAATGTTTTCGTTTCTGGGAATGTTTTTTTAGTTTGTTCATTTGCTTGGTTTGGTTTTTTTTGTTTTTATTTTTAGAAGGCTAGAAGATAAATCTTTATTTTTGGAGATGTGACTCTCTTATATAGTATTTTACACAGACCAATTTGATTGGTGAAACAAAGGCAAACCTCTTCAATCACATTGGTCAAAACAGATGTTAGTCAAGAAAACTCTCTTGTGAGAAAGAATGGATAAACATAGATACAGTTACAAAAACATCTCACTTGTTTACAGAAGTTTTCCTGGGAAAAAAATTTCCCAGAAATGAAAACATAAAACCAGGGCTACACTCCCCACTCCCACCGCACAGCTGGCTGTATGGGCCCTTTTAACTGGAGCTGGTGTGTCCCCACACTGCCCCTCTCTGTGCCCAAGGGGGTCTCTGTTTTCAGCCACTGCGAACACCACTGGCAATCCCTCCCCACACAGCACCAACAGGGCGAAGGGCACACGTGGATGGAGACCAAACCCGCAGGGGGTGCTGCAATAAATCTCCCTCATCAGGGAAAAAAATAAAAAAAACAGAGTTAGCTAAAACATCTCATTTGACTTGAAAATGTTACTTCCAGTTTATAGCAATTCTTATTTGAAAATGCAGCAAATTTATGTCAAGAAAGTCGAAGTAAAATATTTCAATTCACTACATTTTATATAAGTTTGCAGAGATCGAAGTTGTCACTGACTGAGCTGAAGCAGGACACCATTTTGGAGGTGGATTTGTTTCATACTGCAGTCCAGACTCAAAAAGGGAAAGAACTCTCCCCCTGCAGTGTGAAGGCCCAAACGCTGCTGAAGGCCCTGCCAGGGGAGGGCTGTGCGCTCGCACCGCTGGGCACGCTCGGCGGCACCCGCCCGCCAGAGAAACTGGCCCAGCTTGAAATTAGCTCCTTGGACAGGCTAATTTTAACTTGGATGGGTTCCCTGAACCAGTTCACCCCCTGAACACATTTGTCCTGTCACAAGGAACTGGGGGTCAGGGAAGGACCACTGCTGGCACCACCGCAGCACGAGTGAAACTGTACTACAGATTGCAGAGCAACTCATCACACACGAACAGGGGTCCGAGCAGAGGGGCTGTAAATGCTGCTCTGCACCTGCAGTGCCGAGATGCTGAGACCCAGAGCATTTCTCCTTACAGCAGCCCTCTGCAGTTTTGTTTGACGGGTTTTGCAAAGCTCAGACCTGCATCAAGAAAGGTTTGAAATCGCAGGTGCTCCGTGCTGGCTGTGTGCTGGCCCTGGCAGTCCCCTCTGAACCGAGGCACACGGGGACCTGCTTCTCCTCCAGAAAGGATACAGATAGCTCAGCTGGAACTGCACTCTGGGATTCCCACCCAGCTATCTCCCCTGATGAATGCTCCAGGAGCATTCAGACTGGGATTTGTTGGTCCAGAGCCAAAATGACACAGAAGGCACTCTTAAATAGAAACAGCACTAAATCCCTGACAGTTCAGGAGCGTGATGTAAAACACAGAGCATTGGGAGCCCGGCAAAGAGCAAGCCCCGCTCTCCTCACAGGACTGTCAGGTCAGTGCTGTCATGCACACAGCCTGGCAATTTCATTTGCTCCACTATTAGCCTCAGGGTATCACTTTTAACACAATTATAGAAACCTAATAAAAGGCTTCACTGCTATACATGCCTGGGCACCGAGATTAAATTAGAGCTCATTAGTAATATCTTAATGTCTCTAATAACTCTGATACTAATTTTAGTTCATCTCATCTTTTTCATCTTGATGAAGAATACCCTCTCCAATGGGAAGACGGGAGGAGCAGTGACAGAGGGTGGCAAAGGGGCTGAGCCCCCCAGAGACAGAGCAGCCCGCTAGCCCTGCTCAGTGTGCTGCCCACCAGCCATGGGACACAGCCTTAAGGACAAACTTCTCCCTTGTTTTAAGGAACAAAGCCATTCAATACACCAGAGAGAGCACCATTCCTGAAAGACAGATGTTACCGACAGCATCATTTCAGGATTTGACCCTGCTAATTTCCCTCTAGGACTTATTTACCAGCTTTCCCCAAGCTGCCTCTCATTTCCTAACAAGTAATTTGGGAGAAGCCTCTACCTCAGCCTCCCTCTTAAAGCAGATCTAACTACATAAGAGCTTCATCCAGTCAAGTTTCAAGCATCTACAAAGATGAACAATACCACAACCTCTCAGAACCTGTTTCAGTATTTGACCACACTCATGGTAAAATAAGTAAATTTAAAGCTTCTATCTAAAGATAATATCCCATGTTCTAACTCACATCTGGGGTTTTTCAGCATGCAGCCATGTAAGCCATATAAGAAGCTGACTCCACTTTCTTGATTTTCTCCCAAAAGGTGTAGCTGAAGACAGCAGTATGGCCTCCCTTAATCTTTATCTTCCTACAACTGAACAAACCCAGTTCTCTACCCCCATGGGTTCCAGCCCCTGACCATGATGGGAGCCCTCTGCTACACTCCATGACACAGATGCAAAGCACCTGCATCCAAGGCACCTCTCTATTTCATTTTCTTACGCATTAACTTACTGACAGAGCAGAACACGTTCAACTCTACATGCCTGGGCTTCGATTCCAAAAGCTTTATAGCTTTCCTAAAACAAATTAATTTTCTGCTTCAGATCAGATGTAAGGATTAGTGTGCTGATTATGTACATTATTTTTCCATTCAAGTCTTTTTCCTTTAAGTACTGGTTAAAACTGTAGCCTGGCTTATTTTTAAGGTGAGAAAAACTACAGACTTTAAACCCTTCCTGTTATTATAAAAAACAGGATAAAGTATCTAGCTCCACTTTGAAAAACAGTCATATTCAGAAGCACAGGAAAAAAAAGTACCTGAGTCTAAAGCATGTGTGTTTTGGAATGCATCAATGATCCCTGTTCAAAACTACTGTGCAACCCCCGAGCAATTAATATATGCCAAAGGCATCACTTTCAGACACTTCCCTGTCACAGTTATAAATTCCTTTAGGTACTAAATGCACAGAAAATGATGTATCCTTATCTGACATCCATCTGGCCAGCTCTGTTGAAATCTGTGGAGTATTGTGTTGTGTGTTGCTTGGAGAACTTCTTGTTTCGAATCAAAAAGTTTGGGACTTCATTTTGAGCTTTGGTATAAATAAAACCTAAGACTTTGGTCATTAAAACTAGCTGAATCAGTATCATTTCCCAAAAACAGAGAGGCCTGTTTAGCAAACAAAATGAACTTCTTCCAAAAGCTGAATATATATTCATTTTGTTAGCTGACCATGTAGTTTAACAGTTCTGTCTTTAAAATGCTGTACACACTGTAAAAGCCATACTCTGAAACCAGAAAGCCAAACTTAACACCCTCTAACTGATCTACCTGCACCAACTTTTTCAGACAAGCTGATTTATTTTTTTTCAAACAAGCTGAGTCTCTAATTTCCACTGCACAGGAGAGTCCTGAGCAAGCATGATCAGAGGGTGAGCTCAGTGCAATCTGTCTTCTGACAGTTTTTGCCTTTGTATTCTGACAAACATTTCAGCAGTACTTCCAAACAAAGCTTTAGTCCAAAGCCCAAGATTTTAATGTTGTACGGATATCTTCAAAGACTCCAAGACTGATTATGCCTTAGTAACAGAGAAAGGTGCCAAAAGTACCTTGCATTGTGTCTGGCCCAGCTGAACAGGAGCCAACACTTCATCCTTCTTGAGACTCATCTGTCTGGTATAGCTGCTGCCTCAGCTTGAGGAAAATTCAGCAATTAAACACGAACTACTTCAGGGGAGGAGGCCAAATCAAATGAAAAAGGAGCTATTTCCAACCAGGGCTCCCCCTGCAACTACTTAGGGCACAAGCAGAGCCCATACCAGCACAGTCACATCAAGGAAAGGGAATCCAGCCACTGTAGGCTGCCTCAGGTTTGTTCTTTTTTGAGGTTCTTTTTTCATGCAGCTCCTGTGCCCCAGCAGTGCTAAAACCATCACCACCTTCACCTGCAAGACTGTTGTCAAGGAACTCATCCACTGGCCATCCTCACCTAGCAGGGAGCACAGCTCCCTGGGCACAGCCTTACACCACAGCTCCAGCCCACTGCAAGCAGTAAAATGTTTTCAACTAGAAAGACAAGCAAAGTATCTTCAACTCAACACGTGCAGAGTCAAATGGCTCCCCTTTTATTTGTCAGTGTGTAAAATATGGTAGTTACTATGCTTGAAGTAGTGCCAGGAATTAGCACAAAAATCAACAAGCCAGTGCACCAGTGCTCTGGGACATAACACAGCAGCTAACTCAATAAACTTGCTCTCCAGATTAGGGGTAAAAGCCAGGTAAGCTCCAGGGAGCAGAGTCTACTGTCTTTTCTTCCTGCCTCAGGAATGCTGGAGCCAGTACCTCCCACACACATTTTCTGACTAGGCAAAAAGAACTTTCCAATCTAAGTCTTTCCTCTGTTGTGTTAAAATAATCCTACTATCAGCTTTATATAAAGATCACACAAGCAGCACATTAAAAGGTCCCTTGAAAGCAAAAAGCTCATGAAATACCAAAGCTGATCCTGAATTTGTCCCATCCATCTACATGCAACTTGACAACATGCATACATTCAGCATGAAACCGTGAAAGAGCAGTTTGGAAAACACAACTTATGAAAATTTCCTTTCCTCCATCCCTTCTTTCATAATGTACATTAACAGAGATACTGTTTAACTTGCTCAGCAGACTTTGCATTCTCACTGTTCTTCTGAAATACACTGAAACATGACTAAGGCTATGAGCAGATGTGCTATTCCAGCTGAAACAATCAAGGCTAAAAGATTCTTTTAGCTAAAAGGCTAAACACCTCAAGTTCTGTCAAGCACAGCTTAGATAACCTACTCACATAACTACTAGCAAGTGCAGCTACTTCCAACTCTATGAAGTCAAATAGCTTGCATTTGCTCAAGAGTTCTTGAGCAGACATGAAAAAAAAAGTATAAAACCCAACGAAACGGAAGAACCACTTGATTGCACTGGAATTAAACCTGCAAATCTAAGGGTGGTGGAAACCTGGAGTGGGACAGAAGGGGAACAGCAAGAAGCACTAGATGTCATGACTCTGGAGAGCTGGCAGCATCAGCAAGTGCCAGAGCTTGCAGGGCAGCTGGAGACCATCAGGCACCAGCCCTGGCCTGCTTCCAGAGCAGAAACTCTTCCAAATACACAGCTCTTAAGGGCAGCATCTGCACAATGAAATGTGGTTAGGCCTGCTGCTAGGTGCATTTTGTTCAAGTTTTTCCCATTTCCCTCTGCTGTTTGCCTGGTTCGCACTGCTCTTGTATTTTGATTTTTGGTGTAGTTTCCAAAGCACCTTCTGCCCTACCCATAGGTCACTGCCTGGTAGGATTTTCACCTTGGCTTGTGCCCCACAGAACCTGTCTTGTGCCTGAACCCAGTGGGCAAAAAAAGCATCTGAGTTCCCTACAGTGAATGTCCCTGCAACTCACTGGAATCTACACAGGCAGAAACCAGGCACTCCCTTCATTCCTCAAAGTCACCCTCCTCAGACAAGATTCCCATTGATTGATCCTCCCCTGGCCCCTTCTCCCTGCCTTCCTCCAATTTTTTGAACACCTGTGGGACATCCTGGAGCAGTAGAGCAGCTGGACACATTTCCAGCCCACGGGCCACAGCTTCCCTGCAAGGAGGAACAGCTGCTGCAGGGAGACACCTCCCTCATGTCACTCATCCTCACTTTTCCAGGCTGCTCCTTAGAAAGGCTGGCTGCACCCAGGAGGCTGAAGGCAAAGAGCTAAGAAGGCAGTTGCCATCACTGTTCCTTTGCCTCATGCCTGCTACCAGACTGGCAGGAGGAACAGGGGATGGAACTCACACACAGGAATAAAAAGTCCTGTAATGCATCTACAAAACACCTACAACTGGAGATTTTCCAGTGTTTCCCAGAACAGCCTGATTGTCAATAGGGTGTTGGAAGATGCATCTTTGGCTTCAGTGCCAAACAGCCATAATTCTACTGCTGGTAATAGACTCTTGAAGGAACAAAGAGTGATTAACTTCCCACAGCTCACTACCCCCCTCCCTCTGGGTCTTCCCCACACCAGCCCTAATCTCAGAACCAAAAAATTTCAGTAGGAAAGCACAAAAGCCACCTTACAGAATTTCACTCCAAACTCTAAATTTAACAGCTGAGCATCTGAGAAGAGACTCAGCTTGGTATGGGCAGGTGCAGCAGGCAAGCACTGCCTGCCATGCCCAGGGACTGGACTGTGGCCATTGCTCCATGCCTTGCACTTCTTTAGATGGCTGATGAATTCTTTAATGCTGATTACATTTAATAACTTCCCATGAGCCCACTGCTAAGTGTGATATTCTTTGAATGTGGATCTATCTGGGAGGCAGCAGGACTGTGACTGGTAAAAAGTTTGCTAACTACACGTACAAGCAAATTCAAGAGATTTACACTCTCAAAGATCCATCCTTTTTTCTCCTGGAGTTGATAAAAACCCATGAAGACTGATGTACATAAAGTACATTATAAAACAACTTAGGTTGGTAGAGACCAGCAGATCTTCAGCAAGGGGGTGTCTACATTTACTGCAATGCCAAAGAAAAATTACATGAACTTTCAATAATTTAGAGTCTATTATGACTCATCTTTCATTATGTCTCATCACATTCCAAGTAGTAAATCCCACACATATTTTCCACCACCAAAAAACATAAACGCATACAAAATATTTTCTAGAGGAGTCCACTAAATCTTCCTACTCCGTATCACCAAAGGACAACAATGAACTAACAGCTGCATTTCTGCTCTCCAGCGGGGACAGCATTTCACTTGCCACAGAACCCGGCCTTACCTGAAGAATGAGCCATAGAAACCACAAGAGGTAGAAAGCCTAAAGTGGAACACAGTTTACAACAAAACTGAATTGTGTTTAAATGAAAGAATTAGGTTTCTAGCCCTGTGCAGTTAGGGAAAAAACACCTTCTGAATGTAAAACGCACAGCCTGCCTACCTAGGCCTACAGGGAGGACATAAAATGCTTTATGGGAGGTGTGAATCACCTCATTCATCTCAATTTCAAGCCCTAATGATAATTCAGACATTAACAACTGTTTTACCAACTTTTTAATAGGAACTACTTCCTAATAGGCTTTACCTGCTATGGTAAGATCTACATAAGTTGACAAAGCACAGAAAATTGCAAAGATATTAACAGGTTCACGATAAAACGTACTTCCTATTCTTCTTCATTTTATCTGTCAACATAAAAATCTGTAAGAAGGTTAGACTGGAAGAAGAAACAAAAGCAAATATAAATCTAAAGGAACCAAGGGACTACTGGACATTTGGGCCACGGCCTCAGAAAGGGAAATTGAAAGAACGGTATTTGAGAGGGGAAGAACTCCTCTTGAGAGGATAGCAACTCCTCAATATTCCCCTTCCTTCCAAAATTTGAGTACTTCTGTTTCTGCCATCTCACTTGAAAGGCATACATGAAGCCAAGTGCTCAGACAACTGTTTTCTCTTCTTTAAAAATATGTACTAGTCTTGCCTAAGCGTTAATTTTACAACCCAAATCTATACTGCTTTCAATGAGCTTGTCCTGTAAGCTTGTCACTTCGTTTTTGTGTATGACTTAAGAATGAGAAATGGCTGATTTTGATCAGTTTTTACCAGCATTTGAACCGATTTCTTTAGTCCTGTTCTCACTTTCATTATTTATTTCTAGGGAGAAGAAAGAGGAAAACTGTGAAATCCTAGGTGAAATACTCAAGAATTTTAAGAAAAGCACCATGCACTCTTGATACTATTTACACAAAAGAGCTGAACCAAAACTAAGCAACTGCTTACTCGACAAGACACCCCTCACCAGGGCCAATTCTTCAACTTCATCACCCATGACACAGTAATTAATTAAAACAGGCTGCAGCAAGACTACAGCATCACAAGGTGTCTGCGTCTCGTTCCCTTTCTGTGGTTCCTTATGCAGACAATGCCACTGCTGTCACTGCTGTCAAACTGGAATTTGATGCCTCGAATTGGACCCACAAGCATTGGGAGGCAT
Source organism: Oxylabes madagascariensis (assembly GCA_013400675.1). Taxonomy (NCBI): domain Eukaryota; kingdom Metazoa; phylum Chordata; class Aves; order Passeriformes; family Timaliidae; genus Oxylabes; species Oxylabes madagascariensis. Next base: position 26,999 of record VYZR01116263.1, read on the forward strand.
CCCACAGCAGGAGAGACAGGAAAAAGACCAACACACACAACCGTAACTGCAGAGGAACACTCATTCAGCATAACCATGCAGAGGAACCAGCTGACAGCCCCACAGGTTGCATACAAGATGCCAGGAGCCTGTTTTTAATGTCTAGGCTGAACCTAGATTTATGCTCAGATCACCTCTCCCACACCAGACCACATGTGCAGAAAAGAGGAAAGGTAAAAATATCAGAAAGCTTGGTTCAGCACCCCCTGATGTCAATGGAGACACCCCCCAGTGGCATCAAGCCATGCAAAATACAACAAAATACAGTCAGACACAGCACCGTGCTGGGCTTCACGTGGGGATTCAGCAGTTTGAGACTAACATAGCTCTGTACCCAGAGAGCTTTGGGTCAAACTCTTGAGTAGATCCTGGAACAGGGATCACAGCCCAGAAACCCGAGAAAACTCACCCTTAGTAAGAAAAATCAAAATTAAGAGAAAAATGAACTCACAAAGAATTATTATTTAGAAACATTTTAATTACCTTAGAGTAACTTGCATTTGATTTGAGACAAGTGCTTGTGATTTTTAGCTGCATGCATTCAATGAAAACCAATGGAAGGTCAAGCAGCTAAAACCCCAAGCACATCATGGAGTTGGTGACAGCATTCATTGGTCTAAAAAGCAGCGAGGGCCCACTAGCAAAGTTCATCTAACCCCCGTGAAATTAAGGGCCACAACAGTATTCCCCCTTAAGCACATGGCAGTGCTTAGGATGGCACTGGCCTTCTGCCCTTTTTTTCATTTGGCTTTGCTTTGTTCTGTCTGCCTAGACCACAGAGGATGTTCTGATTGTACCAGGAGCAGATAAGGAATGAAGAATTGGAGAATTACAGGCAGCCCACAATGGAATCTCACCTGAAGGGGCCATTTCCTGATTTCTGGGTACCAGCCATACCCTTAAGCTGGAAAACAGCCAAGTTCACTGCTCAGGACACATTCCACCAGCCTCCCCAGGACCCCAGCAGTGTGTTCAGAAGGAAAACCTGTATCTTTCTGGGATTTCTTGAGCCAGGATAATGGATTCTGAAACAGGTGCTGCTTCCCAAAGGCTGAAGGGAGGCAGGAAGATGTTCTAAATTAGAAGCCTTTAAGCTGAGGCCACAAACAACTTTCAAAACCCAGTGTGGAAACCTCTGATGGGCTCCTACATCTGGCAATACCAAAATGTACATTTGACCTTAGGCCAGTCCCTTAGGCTCCACACTTTGTTTCAGACATGAAAAAGAATATCTCTTCCACTGGTTTGCTTAGACTAGTAAGCAATTCCTAGTGGAGAGTGCCCTCTGCTATGTGCATTTTCAGTGTTTTCCTAAGACCTGCTTTTGATTTGGACCCTCTGCGCCTGTTAGATAAATTAAGAAATCATGTTTCTTCCCTGACATCACTCCAACAAGGCACCTTCACAGCACACTGAAGTGATTATCCTTCCCTTCTCGCTTGTGCTGTCCCACTGAGAACTACCAGCATTCCTGGAGCTCTGGGGGTGGCCAGCACAGCCCCTGTGTCCCAGAGCTGCCTGGAGCCAGCTGGACAGAGGGGCAGGCAGTGCTGGCTCTGCTCAATCCGCCTTTGGAAAAGCCAGGGGCGGGCAGGGGATGGCAGCCTCTGAGACACAGCAGCCAAACTGACACAAGCTGGCCCCAGGCAGCCCTTGCTGCTCAGCTCATGTTTTGGCACCTGTGATAGTGACTTAGAACAAACTTCCCAAATCTAAGCCAACAGCCCTGCCAGCAAATGACACTGACACTTTTCATCCCAGCTGGGGTTTATTTCTATCAGAGAAGGCACAGCAGGTCTGTTACCAGCACGGGGGAAGCTCCCAGTAAGCTTTAGACCCCAAGCAGGTACAGCCAAACCACAGCTGCTTTTTGGGGAATGCAAATGTTTAGATTTCCTGACATATCTAAGGCAAACCAGATTAGAAAGAGTAAATTTGATTATTGCAGTTTGGAACTGAAAATGCAATGCTTTAGCCAAATACAACTTTGGGCTGCTCTGAATGGTAACATATATTTTTTCCCAAACTTCAAAACTAAGATTAGGAGATTAAAGCCAAATCTTTTCTGAGCAGAAGTTTGAAAGCCTTTCTCTGAGAGCTGTGCTTCCAATTCCTTTTTCAAAAGCCCTACTCTGTTTTGGGAAGCCAGTGGTTTTTCTACATGTGCTTTGTTCTCTTGCATTCACACTCATTACACCACTCCTTTTAACCACCCATGTAAAAAGAGAAGGAACACTGCACTTCTCAAAGCTGGATCTTCCTGTGAGTTGCAGGGAGGGAATATTTTCACCACCATCACAACGCAACCATGTAAATCCCTGGGTGCTGTTCCCCAAATATTACTTAGCAAGCCCCTGCTTCTAAAAACATCACTCCAGCCTTCCAGTTCCCACTTTTTTGTGTTTCCTTATGGAAGGACAATGGAGCAGGAACACATAATGGTTTGAGGTTTGATTAGAGGGATGAAGCACCTCCCCTACAATGAGAGCCTGAATGAATTGGAATTGTTCAGCCTGCAGAAGGGAAGGGTTCAGGGTGATCTAATTACAGCCTTCCAGTACCTGAGAGGAACCTACCAAAAAAATGGGAGGAATTATTGCCAACAGCATGGAGTGACAGGAGACAAGGGGGAATAGATTCAAACTCAGAGTGGGTTTAGATAAGGTATTAAGAAGAAATGCTCTGTTGGGAGGGTAGTAAGGCCCTGGCACAGGCTACCCAGAGAAGTTATGGATGTTCCATCCTTGGAAGTGTTCAAAGCCAGGCTGGACAGGGCTTGGGGCAACCTGGTCTAGTGGAAAGTGTCCCTGGGCTGGAACGAGATGATCTTTAAGGTCCCTTCCAACCTGAACCATTCCATGATTTCACCCTCTGAGAGACTCCCAGGACAAGGCATGTAAAGCCCAGCCATGCAGCATTCTGCAGACAGACAGACAGACATGCTTTGGGGAGACAAGACACAAGCTCTGACCTGGAACAGTAGAGAATGATCGGAATTTGGGCACAGNAGAAGTTATGGATGTTCCATCCTTGGAAGTGTTCAAAGCCAGGCTGGACAGGGCTTGGGGCAACCTGGTCTAGTGGAAAGTGTCCCTGGGCTGGAACGAGATGATCTTTAAGGTCCCTTCCAACCTGAACCATTCCATGATTTCACCCTCTGAGAGACTCCCAGGACAAGGCATGTAAAGCCCAGCCATGCAGCATTCTGCAGACAGACAGACAGACATGCTTTGGGGAGACAAGACACAAGCTCTGACCTGGAACAGTAGAGAATGATCGGAATTTGGGCACAGCGTCGTGCCAGGGATGGCTACACTGCTGGCAGCACAGGACTGGATTAGAGGGACCTGGAGCATGCTGGAGCAAGACCAAATCCACCTGGGGACATAAACTTAACCCTCATCTTTGAGCCTTTTTCAGCCACGAAGAACAACTTCCCTACATCAGTAACAATAAAACGTTGCTCAAGAATTAACACCCCAAAACAGTGAAACACTGAAAAAACAGAGGGTGAAGGACCAGAGCTCCCCTCAACCTGAAAAATTAGAGATACTTAGACTTGCTCTGGAAATCCCGTGTCTATTTGCAAGACTTAAAGTTTTGATCACTGTCTTCTGTTATCAGTAGCCTAGCTGCCACCTTGCCTACGCACCTGCAATACAGTGAAGGACCTACCACCAGAAAACTCTAGGGTGAATATTTTATTTAAGTTAGGAGCAAATGCCCCACGTCTCCAGGTATCTCCATGCTGCCTTTGTATTACAATGCAGTTTCCCACTAGCAGCCTTGCAACTCGACTGCTGCTCAAAGTTTCATAGCTTGAAAACTGCTTTTTCTGCGTGCTCCCATCTACTACTACATGGCAAATCTGTGAATTTGTTATTTTGCCTTCCTGATCACGGAATTTGATATCCCCACACTCTGTGTTTGGTCCTTCTTCAAAATACTCAGACTTATAAAGGAGGAGGAAACCTATTCTTAGGGCTCAAACACCAAGTTATAATCCTTGGTGAGTCACCACATCTGGAATTCACTTCATTCGTTCCAGGTGCATGGGACCCAAATTTAGTTTAGATTCATTTACACCAACAAGCTTATTGCTCTGGGACCAGTGCAAAAGCACAGAGCATTGCTTCAGAGCAGAACAAACCAGAGCAGTTGTCACATGAGTGTTACTGCAAAGAGAAAGGTCCTAAGACTAGGATAACGCTGTATTTTAGCAAGGAAGAGTTAGGTTTTGCATTAGGAAAAAACCTATGCAGTAGGGTAATTAAGCACTGGAACAAACAGACAAAAAAGGCTGTGATCTTCTCTCACTGATTAAACAGTTTATTCTGGCCACAAGTAGAGGGAATGGACCAGATGATCACTTCAGGTCTCTTTCAGTACTATTTTCTGTTATTCTAATCTTTCAGCAGCTCTCAGCAGTGTATTTTTCTAATTACATCCAGTTTTCAACAGATTAGTCTCCCTTTATTCACATTTCCTAGCACAAACACCCAGAGCAAGCTGTTCCTGGACACCAGCTCCTTTGGCAGTACGTTGCTGTACCTTTTGTAAGGATTTGGCCCTTAAGATCTCTCAAGAGTAGAGCTTTAATTTCACAGCACGGATCTTGCTCATTTTACTCCATATTTACCGAGAACAAAGGGAAGACTATGCAAATGCCTTGCTACTTAGACCTGAACAAAGTGGAAGCAAACATGTAGATGTGAATGGGAGACATAATGGTAGGAAAAAAAGCAGCCCTTTTCAAAAGTAAAATGACTTTGTCAGGGTCCCTTTGCACTACGTGCATGGATGATTTGTGACAAAACAAAAAAGTGCTAGCCTAGCACATCACCCATGTCAGAGATTAGAGCACTTCAAAACCTTCAGTAGTTCAAGCACTTGCTGGAACTTGAAAGGCTTTCTTAGGCGGTGCTGAGCTTCTTTATGGCTTTTACACGACTTTGATGTGCACCTAAGAGTGAGGAATCTTAATCTGAAGGTTTTCTATGGAAACACCCATATTGTATAATAAATCAGAAAATCTCATCACCCTGATTAATGTTGAATCAAAAGTTTGCAAAAGTTTTTTGCCAGAAGCTAAAGACTCGGAGTCATTGTTTTGATATCCAAATAAGAACCCTGAATTTCCAAGCACTTTGTTACTTTCAAAAGCTTCTACAATAATGGCGCTGGTGTAATATTTCTGATCATCGACAAAGTATGGTATGCAAGGAAGTAGGTGCTTATGCAAGTGTCACTTTCTTCCCCATTCTCACTCCCTCTTTAAAGCAATGATTTGAAGTTTTCCGTAAAGGTAAGGGATCTGTGGAAACACAATCAGTTTCTCCTGTGTTACAAAATCTCTTCTCTGAGTGCAAACATGGATGTGTAAACATCAGCTTCGTTTCCCACCCCCCCCACATCACTATACACCCTTAACCCCCAGGAGCATTAATGGGAATTATGCATGCATAACGAGCACAGAATAGTCCCCTTATGAATAGGGGCCTTGTTGGAACAATGAATACATTTAACCATTAACATCTAGGGATGTGCCCAACTATCCAATTTAACTAGCTGCCAAACAAAGCTACCATGACCTATCTGATATTGTCAGGTTTGCAACTGCAGCTCTCTGAAATTTGTCTCTCATTTGTTTTTAAAGGAGGTGACAGTGGTCTGTGCAGGGGGCTCTTTGTCACAAGCAGCTCCTCACTGGAGGATGGGCTCCAGAACCCTGCCACATCCACCATGTGATGAAAGAACTCTGCAGAGGCAAAGACCATGACCCCAGGAAGCAAGCAGAGTCATCAGAAGACCAAAAAATTTCTCTATATAATTTAAGTACATATATATGCTGGCCATCAGTATTAACAGACACTCAGTAAGAGCAGAGAAAGGCAGAATATGGCGCAGAATCATATAAAGTAGGCTGAGAAATACATTTCAAAAGAAAAGAGTGGGAAGACAACTTCTAGGGGAATAATTTTGTCCTCTACAGGTCTCAAGTTCCTATGCAATTGGCTGGCTACACTTGCTTTTTATTCCTATATTTTAGCTAGCAAAATGCAAGACAGAACCTGAGGATATGTATCAATGATACTCCCCTGAGACTTCTGAGTCCACAAAATAAATGTAATGGTATCATGTGAGATACTCCAAATTCCTCCACTGTCTTAATTTCTTTCTGTATTCTTCCAGCTTGTACTGTGAAATTTCACAAGTTAAAACTTTACTCATTAATCACACGTGTATGAATACACTAAGAAGGTAATTAATAACCCTCCTTTAAAACTGATGTACTGAGAAGACTAAAATAGATTTTTTTTTCTCCTGGAAGTACATGCATAGTGTGCATCCATAAGAAAAGGCAAGGTTGTGATTGTTCCATCATAAATCATTTGTGTAACACTGCTGTGCAGCTTGGTGCTGTACAATGGCCCAGAGCCCCAAGAGGGTCCACAACAGGCAAGCAATCCGTAAAACTCATCTGTCAGACTGCCAGGGTCAGCCTTTGGGCAGCACCTTGGACAGAAGTGACCACTGCTGACCCAGAGGGATCCTCTGGGTGCCATCCCACTAAGCTGTGGAGCTTCACCTGCCATCAGACACCACAAGCCCACGGGACTCAGCACGGAATCACTAAAGCCACCTGAGTTTCATTTCACATCCTGAAACAGGGAGGCAAACGTGGTCCTTAGGTTCTTCGACCGGGTGGTCTGACAGAGCAGTGTTGCTACAGCAGCTCAGACACAAAGGGCTCATTGCGTCATCATCAGCATCGCCATAAAGAATATTTAGCTCTTGTAAGGGACAAAATGCAGCCATAAAAAAGTGTCAGAGCAGGTTGGCACAGTCCTGCTATGGCCGCTCCACACACAACACAGGCAGTTCCCTGTCCAGACCTCAGGGTCCAGTCTCCAGCACACCTGGAGCTGCAGGCCACCCTGGGGCAGGAAGGACACAAAATGGGGAAAAACCTTGTCCTCCTCAGTTTGTGCTATGGAATCCTGTGCACTCAGCTCTTAGCTTGAGGCTCTGGTTATTTCTGTGCATCTGAACAGAAGATACTGTGCAGAAATATTGTGTGTTTTGCCATCAAATAATATACTGCCTTAAAACACTAAATCCTAACTGCTTGGCAGAAGATTTAAACAGGCTTGCCTCCCTATCTTATTCTATCCTTAGGATAAATCATTAAATATTAGCTAGATGCTTTATTTCATCCATTGGTGCTGCTCAGAAGTTCCTTGTATGGGAACAAAGCAAATACCTTTAAATATATCTTCATGGCTATGAGGATGAACCTATCATCTGAAATACTGATACCTAATCAACAGATTGATACACTCCATATAAATTTTGTCACAGGCTTGGCTGCTGCCTGGGAATTGACTCTGATGCATCAAATTTTGTATTTTCCCCTAGAAGCAAAAGCTATGCTCTAAACTGGTATGTGATGAGTATGCATTTGAACTATTATTAAATATATGCCTCCTTATCATGTCATTTTTTGCTTTCGTGGGACAAAGATTCAATTACAAAGACTTTACAGTATTTGGAACACTAACTCTAGTTTTATACCATTTAAAAGCAAAACCATTTCACCACCCAGGGTGCATTTTACACATATCCTTGCTTTTTACAGATCCTCGGGCTATGACATTTTTCATGATTAATCCTTATAAAAGCTCTTATGTATTTTGATCTATTTTATTGATTTATATAGCGATTACTGTGCCAACTTTGTTTCCACTTATCACGTTAGTGCCTTTTCATTAGTACTGCCCTTTGGTTACGAACTGTCTGCTCAGACCTGCCACACTGGCATGGGGGTGTAGGAAAATTATTTTTCTATTATTTTCTGACAACAATCTGGTAGCAAAACTTCAGTGGCACATAAAGGATCCCAGAGGCAGCTCTTGGGAGCCACCAGTATTTTAGGATGAGTCATTTCTTACTAAGCTTGTCTTCCATCCCAAGGTCCAGTTCAACTCCAGAATCAGCAGGTCTTGAGCTGACCATTAAAAATAAAAATCGTTACATACTCTTATCAGCAGGGATTTCTCAGAGAATGAATAGACCATGTGAATTGTAGCAATACTTGACTCAGTCTGACAAGAAGATTGTGTGCTGGGAGAGAGTAGGTTCTCTGCTGACTCTTGGATACCTTCCCAAGACATTTACAGGAAAGGCTGATCTGAGTGACTAAGTCATTCTTCTTCTCACCTGGACCAAATGCTCGTGCAAGTCACCAAGGACAATGTTTCTTTGGGGCTCATGGATATGAAAACTACAGGTTCCCATCTGGCAGTGGAACAGCAATTCCATCTTTATGAGGCATTAAGTAAGTTTAAACACATTTTTTCTGCCTAGAGATTACTCCCAAGAGGGTATTATGGAGTGGGCAGCTGGTCCTGCGTCAAACAGAAATTTAAGACGTGGGAAAAGAAGGGGGGGAAAAAGATGTTACTGGTGCGAGTCCTTGCCTGTATCCACAGTCATCACCAGCACTTCTGGTGACAGTCTGAGCCTGCAGAGTGCTATAAAATCCTGAAAAGATTAATGAAGGAAGGATCCTTACTCCAGAGGAGTGCAGGCTGCAAAAGCAAAGCTCTCCTTCTACTCAGAACAGCTATTTCAGCAGGCACAGACCACAGCCCCTGACAGCTCAGAGGCTGGATGAGAGAAGTGAAGGAAGGACAACTTTCAGGTTCAGCTTCCAATTCAGAAACCAACTTCACTTCCAGCCTTTTCCCTCACCTAAGGAAAGAATTAAGTGAAAGTCAGCCTGAAGAAGTGAAGGTATAGCTCAGTGATATTTTTTCTGGCTGCAATCTACCATCCTTTCATGGTGGCTTTTCAGCAATAAAGTTGCTCACAGTAATATATCATGAAGCAACCTGGAGACCGGGAAACTGAGGCACAACTGTTCTGGGCTACTCAGAGCGGAACAAAGATGGGAACAGAATCCATCTCACATTGGACCAGTCCACCCCCTCCTAAAGGTATCTCACCCCCTTTGCGACACAAATTGCCAAGAAGCCTGTGTGTTCATAAATAAGCAAATACAAAGTGTAACAGGGAAAACACTTTCCACTGCAACAAGCTGCAAGGTAATACCGAGGACATTTCAAACTTGGATAACAATCAGGTTTGTCAAAAAGAAACAGGAACCTCATGGAAACAAGACCATTTTTGTGCCTTTTTAAACAATCTTAACCACCCGATATAGTTCCTATGCCGGTGCTCATCCAGCAATGTCTCCTCCCAGATGTACCCTTCATCCACCCTACCGAAGTCAGTCCCACACAACCACACGTGCAGGTGGACAGAACACCCAAGTACAAACTGCAGCTCACACCAGAGGGTTTTAGTCTCTCATTCTGATGGGGCAAAAACTTCCTGGAGCCAATACAGCAAGTCCATGTCTCTGACATACAGCATTGACAGAAAGTTACAGTGAGCAAAATGCCTTCTTGCACTACACCTTTACCAGGGGAAACTTGGTGTTCTCATTACGGAGGCAGAAAATCTGAGCAGTAATAAAAGGAAAATAAAGTGTGGCATGACTCACTTCATAAGAAAATGGGCAATTTAATAGATATTCTTGGACATAAACAAAATAGGGATCTAGCTCATGCTTCTTTCTCAACACGTATGGAAGGTGTGCCACAGATTGAGGTGGGATGAGATCCAGTCTAATGCACGCACCACATGCAGCAAGGGGTTTCTGGTGGGAATCTAGGACTTTGTCATAATTCAGAAAGTAAAACAGTTTTAATGTATAAATTGTTAATCCACATCCAGCTCTACAATGGGATATTCAATATATACACAGTAATGAACACTCCTGCTGATTTAAGGTGCAAGATGACATAGGAGAATAAAGCACCTTTTAATAGAACAAAACCTGCCCTTCAGAAGCAAGTTCCTGAGCACAGCCTGGGCATCTTCTGAGCTCTTTGTAAACCAGCAATACGACATAAAGCTAATCATCCCTTTGGTAGTCTTCTACAAGATGATTATTTATAATGTAAGGAGTCCCCAAAATTCCTTCACAAATGACATGTTGTCCATGCTTCCCAGAAATTGGCCCAACTCTTCTCTATTTACCATATGTTTACAGACCGGGGTTTTTGCATGCTCAGACACTAGTCAACAAGCCAGATGGAGAACTGAGGATACGTGAATGAGTAGGACGTTCTCGTGGTTACATGATTACCGAAGGAATCACAAGAGGACTTTTATTCTGCTTCTGCTACGATTCACTGCCTGAATGTGGTCACGTCACATCACAGACTTCAGCTGGGTTCATTCAGTTCTCCCCTTGAGAACTTGGAAAGCAGTGACAGGCAGGCACCACCAGGCTCCTTGTCCCAGAAAAACCTGGGAGTGTCCAGAACTCCTCCCAGAGCCCGTGCCAGGGCGCAGTGGAGGCTGTAACATAACCCAGGGCTCACAAGGTATGGCCAACACAGCCCCCGTCCGGGACTCATTCCAGACGGGGCAGCACGCATCAGGTTGGAGCTATCCAGACTCCCTGGAACCAAAGGCTTAGTCCCTTGGCAGGATTAACACAGCCCTTCACCCTTGGAGACAGCTTAGAATCCCCTCTCATCAAAATGTCAAACAAGGAGCTCCTACAAAAACATCCCAGCTCAGTCTGTGATAATCGAAGTACATGATTGGAGACATATAACCTCATTTCTCAGTCTGGGGAAGGCACAAAAAGCCCTTCCTGTGGACCACAGCCAAGGCAGGAGTACCTTTACCTGATCCATTTTTGCTATTTGCAGCAAATTACCCTTGAAACAGGCCACTTGCTCCAAAAAAAGTAGAGTACCAGAGAAGCACAGATTCCACCAGAAGAGAATAGAGTCTTACAGACAGACCAAGGAGGTCCGCTGTTTAAAAATGCCTGCTGTTTGGATGTCTTACCCATTCCATATCCAAACGTGTCCTTAGCCCTGCACTCATCAATGGACTAGACTTCAGAGTAGAAAAATATCTCATGTCTTTTGGGGGAAGCTGTGGAAGAGAAATTTAAAAGAAAACTCCTGCTCATCTCTAAGAGCTCATTCAGGTGACAATTTTCAGGCAGGTTGCGGCCGGATTCACATCACACCTTAAAAGCAAAAGCCTTTTTTATTTCTTAGGACCTGCCAGCCTCCATCCCTTGCCACTACATTTTATCCAGGAGGCTGGCAGGTCCTGCCCAAACTCTGCACCTCACTTCAGGCCATGCTGACAGCTCTCTCCCACCCCCTCGCTCAGCAACCTGGCTGCAGACCAGGTGAGCACAGGGAAGCAGCTCCCAGCTCACCAGTCCCTATGAGGTCATATCCAGGATCCACTGCTGTGTCCCAGATCCACCAGCTGACGGCTTCAGCACTGCCACCACAGGTAATGCCACAGCAGGGTGTAGGCTACTAATTCTCCCAACTATGTCATTTGATTACAGGTGAAATGGCCACCACCCATAAGAGGAGACAGAAAATTTACACCTGTCTGTCAGTCCCTCCCCAGGTGTTGGGTTAGGCCTCTCTCCTTGACTGAGTTGCTGGTTTTCTTGAAGGGCTTAAGAACCTAATAATCATTAGGACTTTAACCTCTGCCAGATTTGTTGTATTAGCTTATAAATACCGGCTTGAGATTAGCCAAGGGCTTTCAACACTTTGGTAATTAAAAATATCTAGTACACAGACAACAGGACTGCAAAAGTTTCATATTTTAGAGAAAAGAAGCCAAAACCAACATGTAGGTGTGTGAGGAGCACCCCTGGGCAGGGCAGGTCTGGCCCACATGAGCAGAAGTGAGCAGGAAGCTCCTGGCACTTCACTCAGGGCTCAATTCGGCCGAGCACGCTGCTTCCCAGAGCCAACCCCAGCTGCCCAGCACTCTTCCACTTTAGCTGACATCCAACATCTCCAGGGGATGTGCTTCAACACTTGCGTGGCATTAAAATGCATAATAAAATGAGCCTCAATGTCAGGAAAAATTAAGATATATTCGCTGGTAACAGCTGCCCATGAAAAAGCTGGAAAACACTTCAGTACTTAATTAAAAGCGGGCAGAAGACAGGAGGCATTACTGCCCAGCAAGGGATCATTAAAACACCCAAGCTTTGGTGGAGCAGAGTGATGCTCAACGAACAGGGAAGATCAATACACACCACTTTTCCTCAGCTCTGCTCCAACCCTCTTCAAAGGAAACCTTTATGAGCTAAAATTTAAAAGCATATTACCCTCCCTCACCTTCTCTCTTGCCATTTCTTTTCTGAGAGCTTGTTATTCAACAGGGAAGTTGGATAGGACACAAAGACAATGAAACCTGTCCACAGCAGGAGGGTTGGAACTAAATGAGCTTTAAGGTCCCTCCCAACCCAGACCATTCCATGATTCTGTGATTCCTTTCGGCATCACAGGACCTACACCTTCCTTCTGAAAGCAGACAACTTTTTGAGAAAGTTTCCTCTACAGCACTAGAGTTTTATAGATAATGTAAATGCATCAGTTTAAAGTTGGAAGAACTACTTCCAGGAAGAGCTCAGAAGAGAGGGTTAAGCGTCCATCAAAATGGATGAAAAGCCTTGTTTTGCCTCTCTTCTAGCTCTCCAAAACAACCACCATCTGATGCCTCTATCAGCACAGAACAGTAATACCAAGACTTAAACGCCATTCCAGCAAATCTCTTCTTGCCAGAAAATGACAAATGATTCCTCCTCCACAGGTAACTCTACACCCCTGTGTCATCTCAACTGCCTCATGCAAAGTGAAGATCACCAGCACTCTGCAATCGATTACAGCCACGAGAGATCAGCCCAATGGCCTATCAAATTTAATCCCCAAGACAGAAACCCGTGCCAGAAAACATTTCCAAAACTCATCTAAGACAAGAAGTCTTTCCATCAAACTCCACAGCCTTTGAATTGAACTGTTCTCAAAAAAAAAAAAAAAAAAAAAAAACAAAAAAACCCACACTAATAAAACAATGACCTAATGACCTAAATTGAAACTTGTACCACCACACACACCTATAGGCAATTGCAGTGGCATGAGGTAGCTAGAAATTATGTTGGGAGATTGATAGTCTCCTTTTTATTCCAATGCCTGTAAACATTTTCTTTAAACAGATTCACTGAATTGTTTCGATTGGAAAACATGTAAAAGTGAGGAATGTGATTTCATTATCTAGATATATGATACATTCATGAGAGTTTAATTATGAAGTGCTTCATTCCCTTACCAGGTTAGTTGTAGAATACGCAATAAAAAGAGTCTATTCTTATTATCTGTGTGTTACTTTCCCCTTTCAGTGCTGTCAGGCATTGTTCCCGAACGGTGAAAAGGCAAAACGGAACAACACTCTGCTCATCAACTTTCGCAAGTGCTGCAGACTTACTGCTTAACTAAGCAAAAGCCAAGTTCTGTTGGCTGTATCCCTCCAAGGTGTCACCTCTGCCTTTCCTTTAAGACAGCGCTCCCGATTTCATCTGCAAGACGACTCTTCCCGAGTCAGAACTTACAGCGAATTCACCAGCCGTCTGAGGAGCCCACATCTGGCCCCAAAACGAGCCTGCCGAACTGTCCGGCCGCTGACTCGCCTCCTGCCGAAGGGACCCTTCCCGTGAGCAGCGCCCTGCCCGGCACTCGGCAAAGGGATCGCGCCGCTCTGAAACGCGGGGAGGAAACCCCGCCGCTGGCGGTGCAGACCGATGAGCAACACCTGCACGACGTAAAAGCGCAGGAGTCACGCCGCTCTCCTTTCCTGGGCAGTGTTATTTCGGCCAGCTTCGCTGCCGCTCCCCGAGCCCGCAGGGAAGCGGCGCCGGCCGGAGGAGCCGGGCGGGCAGCGGCGCTGGAGCGGGGACCCCGCGGGACCCGGCTGAGGCGAGCCCGGCCCCGACCCCGCACCCCTCCCGTCGCGGAGCGGCCACCCGCGGGTGCCTCGGTACTGACCGGCCGTGGGCACGTCGGGGACCAGCTTGAGGGGCCCGATCTGCCGCAGCTGGAACGCCGTCCGCACTTCGTGGCAGCTGGGGGACCTGCCCGCCGCCACCGCGCCGCACAGCCCCGCCGCCAGCAGCCACAGCCCCAGGACGGCGCGGCTCCCGCCGGCGGCCATCTCGCACCCCGGCCACGGCCGCGGGCGGCCCGAGCGCTGNGCGGCGGGGGAGCCGCGCTGCCGCCGCCCGGCCCCGCGGGACGCTGAAGTTTGCGCTGAGCATCGCTGCGGTGCGGTGCCTGCAGAGCCGGCCGGGGCGGTGCGAGGAGCCGGAGCGCCGGGAGAGGGGAGATGCGCGCTCTGGGCGTTGGATTGTTGAGAACAGGTACAGAGAGCGAACGCAGCAGCAGGTATAAAGCCCCAAGCGCTGCGGGTTGCGCGCTCATTCACGGTTTGCTTCGATCCTGAAATTCCTGGTAGATGACACGGAAGGGTCTCCGTGAGACAAGCGTTAACTCCAGCCAACAGTCCCTGCAGAGAACAGGAACTTTATCCCAGGAAACATATCCTTATACACCAAATGCAGATATCAATTGTTGTTTTGTACTAAAGCCAGCAGCAGTTCCGTTCTATGTGGTTTGGGGGGCATAGCCCCCTCCTGGGGATCACACCTTCAGAGAGGTGGTCTGCGATCTTTTCTCTGCCCTCAGCAAACTTCGGCGTCAACTGCTTTACCGCACGTTTGAGCACAGAGCTGTGCTCAACAACTCTGAATATTTTCCATTTCACAAAAACATTCAACTTCCAGAGAAGCCAGACCCAAGCAGTCTCCCACAAAGAGTCCCATTAGCGCAGTACCTCTCAGGCATATGGAGCACGTTACCAGCTACAAGAATGACTATTGTTTGAGGCAGTTATGTCTGATTTCTGAAGGTTACTTGCAACCCTCAAGATGCTTCTAATGTGCTTCTGGAGCAGCAGGGGAGCCCACCTGCAGCTAATTTAACCATTATACATTCCCATAGGTAGTAATGAGAGGCTGAGCTCAAGTGCTGAAGTTGCCCGAGTTGTATTTTAATAGCTAGAATCACAAATCCTTTAAGCAATTTACTTGTATTAACTTTGTTCCTATCAAGACAACAAGAGATTAATTATCCCCTTTTTTTTTTTTTTGAGAATAAAAACCCCAATCAATCTGATGTAGACTATTTAACTCGTAAACTAAAAGTAAAAACAAACTGAAAGAACAGACCAGCCGTATAATCAGGCTTCTTAATTCAAAAGTAGAAAACAAGTCACCTTGAAAGCCCTCTGCTCACCCAGTTTAGAGCTGCAGTCCCTGGCTCTTCCTGCAGTTTTCCAAGGTCACACAAGAGCCCTGGACACGATGGAGCAAGCCAGCACCCCAAAAGGGCTGACCCCCAGGAAGTCCAGAGCCCATGGACACCGAGACAGGTTATACAGCCAGCAAGGCTGATGTTACACACATATATTAACAAATTGAGGTGGCAACAGGTAGATTAAAGGGAGATGAGGGAATAATCAGCATCAGTGACAGAACAAATTAGCATCATAAGGCACAGTACCCCAGCTGCCAAACTAGGGTCCAGCATGTGGATTTATGAACTCAAGGAAGATGAACAAGTAGCCCCCAGCTGCATTTTGTTTAACCTCGGGCCCAATCCTAAAAGACTTTATTCAGACAATACCCCCGTTGACTTCAGTGGGAGCTCTGCCAGAAAAGAAATGGCAGGATGATGGATCTGACAAATAATTCACTTGACAAATAACAGCATTATTTGGCATATATGTTATTCTATGAATAGCATCAAATCAGTCCTTTGGCATTTAGGCTTGAGGCATTTAATTCAGTGGGGTTTTTGGTATTGTTTTCAGTGGGTGGCAAATTCAAATCCCTAGTTCTTTTCTAACATGATTTGTTTTAGTGCCTCATCTTTATATGATGGATGTTCTTTCCATCATCTTTTTAAGTTATGTCACTTATTTGTAATTTTTAATTGATCCTCATATTGTTAGCACAGGACAGTCCATTACATCATCTCCAGTTCCCCTCCTTGCCTCAAAATCCTGCTAAGGACCCAGAATTATTCCTGTGTCCAGCAGAAAACTCAATGAATTGGAATGTGCATACATGTAATGCTGGTTACTTCATTTACATAAGGAAAGATTTACGTTTCTTGTGATTTCTTGATTTCTGTATTGAGAAGCATTAAATAAACATGGAATGCTACATTTTTCAGGCTGGAATTTGATTTTTTTTCCCCCCTCTTCCAAAAAGTAAAGAAAGTAGACCCTCCAAACACTGCTCAGGTGTATGTTTTTGCCACTGATTATATCCATAACAATGAGGTGTAACAGTGAGACAGTCGTTATCACCTGAGCAGCCCCAGGTGATGTGCATGCACACAGCCCACTGGCCCTTGCATCTCGGGGGTGACACTTACCTGTCACACCTCCTGACACTGCTTAGGTGACAAATGAGAACCTTCTGGCACCACTGAGCATCCAAGATTGCTGCTTAAACCCAGCAAGTGTAAAGTGACAGGTGCTTCAGGTGTCTGTCCCTACAAAGTGATCCTCAAACCTGGCATCATGTTTGACTTCCCAGAGGACTGGTAACACACTCCACAGGCACAATGCAGTGGGCTCCAAGGAATTTAGCCCCCATTTCTCCAAAACACACGCTCCACATACAGCAGGGCAGTCAGACTGGCTGTAGTGGAGGTAGGCAGGTGCTTAATGGCAAACCCACGCCTGAGTGCATTGCTGGAACAGGGCTACAGTTAACACGAGAGCTGTTTAGCCAATTATTGTACATGACATTCTACCACACTTGAGCAATTTGCTTGGAACAATTACAGTTTACCTTGTCAACAGGTGTCTTGTATCTTAACAAATGAATATTTATCAACTGTACATCACTAAGAACTGTATCAGTACTTCTTACAATGAATGGCCACATAAATCTGCCCAAACAATCCGCTCAGCCTAATCCTGCTAAAATGACCACAGTACTCAGCATGAGCTTTGGATGTGTAAGAAAAGCTGGGATCAGGCCTAGAAACAGGGTTTTGTGTGCCTGCTGCCTCAGCCCTTCTCTGGTTGAATATAGCTGGAGCTTTGCCAGTGATTTAAATGGAAGCTGGACTAATTCCCTTATGTTTAAGATAAGCTCATCTCCAACTGGACTTTCCACCAATGGGACTTAATGGGCACGAGGTCTTCTCTTGCCAATTTGGCTTCCAGAGCAGAGCTTTGCTGTTTGCATCTCAGCCATTCCAGGAAAGCCAGCAATCCAGTCTTCACAGTCTTATTTTATCTTTGGAGGTCCAATTCTTCAAGGTACATGTTTCACTGAAGCACCTGAAGAATGCAGTGGACAGAAGTAAAATTAAGGGACCCATTTATGTCATTGGGATAAGCCCAAATGACATGCTGATTTTCATTTAAAAAACAGCTTAATCAGCCTCAAAAGAAGTGTGAAGTCCTATAATTAAGACTAGTATCCTTTTTCAGGGTTTTATAATTTTCTGGTGTTTCTTCTTTTAAGAAAGTTAAATTCATTTTCTGAAGACTATTTCAAGTCGGAGCAAACTTTAAAGCTGAGTATGAAATTTTAAATATAGATCTTAATAGTAAAAAAATTGTGCATGAAATATTCAGAAATATGCCAAGATTAAAAAGCACTGCTAGAAAATTATTTCTGGTGATTTTACTCAAAATTTTCTCATCCTGTTAAATGATGAACACTATGAAACTATTAGAAAAAATACCAGTCTATGCCCACCATTGGTGTTTTGTTTGTTTTGAGATCCCATTTCCTTCTCTTCTCCTTCCCTCCCAGTACTGAGCACAAAGAGAATAATCTTGCTACCACACCATGAATTGTTTCCCATGCTACATGTACTCTACACACAAAAAAAAAAAATTGTGTGCAGACCTTTTTGATGGTCAGAATGCAGTATTCCTGTGCTGCCTCATTAATTCAGGGATATTTTTCACTTTACCAGACCTATTGAAATGCACACTTTAGAAGTGCCTGTGGTACTTTTTTTCTCCCTGAAAAAAACCCATCATACCTGAAAAGCACTGCTGTTAACTCTACCATAACACTAATTTTGAAAAATAATATAAGACCACCAACCAATCAAAGATCTATGGAAGAAATAAAATTGATGTGACAGCCCAGCAAGTCAGGACAGGCGCTAGTTAAGAGAAAACATCCTATAGAGAATGCTGAAGATACTTTCACTTTTTCATGTTTTTCCAGTGTTTCAACAGTGTGAGAACAATTATTTTGTATCAGACCAAAAATCCTTCAGCCCCCTGACTTATCTTCTGTGGCAGAGATCAGACCTGCTGTGCTTATTTAGAGATTACACCGTGTACAGCATATCAGAATTCTCCCTCTCTAGATCAGTTCCAGGTCCCATCCTGGCCCCCAGAGTCTGCTGTGAGCTGAGAACAACAGCCTAAACTCCCAGAACAGCAGCTTTTTGGTCATTAAAAAAAATGTCCTGAGAAATAGTTATCTCAAAATCTCACTGGAAATGTAAGAGAGGGAAAGGCAGAGATTTTAATGACTCAGAAAAACAGCACCTCCCGGGGCTGATGAGTGACCCTATCCAAGAGGAACACCATGGGAAGGTGACTGTGTGGGATCAGCCTTCCCATCTCAGTAATACCAGCTCTTTCTGTCTGAATTCTTCCTCAAGCATCCTGGTCACCAAGCAGCTGAGAAAATGAATATACTCTTTGCCCTCACCTGCATGGCTCAGCATACAAATTAATTTAACTGGGACAAGCAAGAAGGTTCTGAACTTTCTCATGTGAGAAGCTGCCTCTCAGCCCAAGGGAAATCAAGAAGATTACTCAAGGAGTAAAGGCTGCATAACACCAGCAGAAGTATCTAGCTCTGGTTTCACTTACTTCGAAATACTAATAATGGAAATAAGTTTCATATTTAAAAAGTCAGACTGGATACACAGGGAAGAGGGATGTGTGGACTCAGGCTGTGACAGGGCATTCACGCTTCTCTGAGCAGTTGTAATGCACATCAGCCACCTCCTCACCTCCCACAAAATTTGTACTTGAGGCTTTCACAGTGACAGACACACATCACACTTAAAGTGTTGAGTTTAACTTTCAAATACTCATCAAAAGCTGCCTATAATTTCTGATAACCTTACAAGAACTCCTGGCTTTTTCCTCCCTGACAGGTAAAGATCACAATATGTTGGTCTTCATTAACAGATGTTATTGAATTCAAAACTGCTTCTAAAACTTCAATTTATTCTTCTTAGAAAATAGTGCCCTTATTCAAAAGCTTATGGTATGGAAAAAGATCATCTTCCAAAAGTCCTATTTCATAAAAAATTTAAAAGATCACATAAAATTTATGATAGAAGTGTGAATAGCATCATTATAATATTTGTAATAGCTTTTTCTAGCAGAACAAAATGCTCCAATTTCACTTTTCTAGCTGGGCACTCAGAAGAGCTGATTTTTAACTGTGTGTCAGAATTTGAAGTTAATTAAAACTAATTGCCCACTGTACTGTAAGCGATGCCACTGCATTTTCAAATAGCTCTGTTTCCATGGGATGATTTACTTAAAACTGATGTCTCTCATTGACTGAATTCTGGGTTTGCCTTAATTGTATTGTTCAAGTTGTTTATCTTTGCTTTCTGCCTTGCAACTTTACATGAAAGGTCATCAATAGCAAAGTTCCTCGCTGAGATTGACATTTTATCAACATGAGAAAAAGCATCCTAGAATATCAACTAGTTTATCAAAATAAATGAACTCCTTTAACATCTCACATTACCGTTCCCACCAGCCACCACTTTCTGTCCTCGGAATATTTGTTTATGTGCTCAGCTTTGTATCAAAACTTTATAGCTCAGAATCACTGAACTGGTACAGCAGCATTTGTTATTTTTCCCACATGGGGGTAAATTAAAGCTCTTTAATGAGAACGTGTTCACACCAAGAGCCTTTCTGCTGCTCTCACCTGCCACTGGCGTGCACAGACCTGTTCAACCTCATGTGTCCAGAGTGAAAGTCTCTGTGTGCTAGATCACACAAAGTGATAGCACCTCCTCCTTCATGGGAGGCTGCGAAGGGTAAAAACCCAGGGTTAAATAGGGGCAAACATGGCCAGTTTCTGCAGCTGCCCTCCAGCACGAGGGGCTGCAGGATGGCAGCAGCACAGGGGGATTAAGTCTGTAAGGAGTACAAGAAACGGGAGGAAGAGAGTGCTCTGGATTTCTCATGGCACAGGTCGAGTCTAGTGAAAAAGCACAGCCCTTCAAGAAATTGGGACAAAAGCAGGCTGGTTGCCACCACACTGATCCGAGCATGGCACGTTCACATCACCTGCTCATTCATCGGATGTGCCCTCAGCTCACCTGCTTCCCCCACCTGACAGCTGCAAAGGGTGCTAGGACCAGGTTTCTAGGGCAGAGTCAGTGTTCTTGGCATCCCACCTGCAAAGCCTGATGCTGTGGGAATGCAGGCTCCATAGGAAGCCCTGGCACAACAATCGCTCCTTTCCCTGTGGTTTGCTTGTGGGAATTACCCCAGGAGATCCAACAACCACCCTGGTGAAGTTTAGCACACAGCCAGAATGCAGCACCTGCCCTTAACCAAAGCATGTTCCAGTCAGCATACAGCATCACTGGCACTAGCAACCAGTAGGGAGCTGGAGTAGGTCCTGAAGATAACTTTTGTTGCTATAGAAAATGTACTAGAGAGGACCAGATGCTGTATAATTATATTTTCCAGCCTAAGAACATGCCTTCAAAATTAAATTTAACAACCACAAACTCGCCTCATTCCCTGAAGTCAAATCCAGCCCAAACCCATCCCAAGTGCCAAGACTCCTATTCAAGCCCACCTCCAGAGGTCAGGTGGTGGTCAAATGAGACAGACAATTGGCTCTGCAGACAGCCTTCAGCTTGCCTTGCACTTCTGGACAAGAGCCAAAGTGCAAAGTCACTCAGCTCAAGTCATCCACAATCTGCATAGAGACCCAGTTTTTAACACAGTACCCATCTGCACTGTATGATGGGCTGTAGGGCAGGACTGTGTTAAAAACTGCTGGCATGGAGACAGACCATCATTTCCCAGCACAATCTGCAGTGGAGAGATGTACAAAGTGATAGACATGAAAAAAGCAGCACATTTCACCAAGTCCAACTTCCAGATGTTAGATTCATACAATATTTCTAGTCCACTTCATTATGAAGGGTAACAGCAGCATGATAGCCTAGAGACTGGATCAGCAAGAACAGAACAGGCACAAGTCACTGTTGAAATATGCCTGGGAAGTTTGCCTGTACTGTCTGAAGCCCATTTGGTTAAAATATGCTATTC